>WHVE01001260.1:0-21273 GCA_015178995.1 Trichophaea hybrida
CCTTTCATTTGAACCCTATTTGTTGTTTTGAACTGGACTCTACAAGTCTGGAACATGTTTTGAAGTTTTGGAGTCTGTCTGTAAAAGGTATCATATGTGAGGTACAGGCCATGTCAAAGTGGAAGGATTTGGTAATTACTTATTGAGTTTCAGTCATGGCATTAGCTTCCTCTTTCTTGTTTGTATCATTGGTGTTCTTTTTCTTTTCTTTGTTGTGTTTCTTGAGGCGAAAACAATCATGTCAAGTATGACTGGTGGATTGTCCGGGGGTATGTGTTGCACACCAGGTGCAATCCTTGACTTCGGATTGCTTTTCAGTCCTCTTATTGTTTTGTTTTTTCGGCCTTTTGATTGTTGTACAGTTATGAGGGCAGTTTCGGAGAAACCAGTGATTGTAAGAGACATGTTGATAAGGCTTTTTTGATCATCAGGTTATGTTAGGTGATCCTCTGTTGTTAGATTGTCGACAACATGTAGATGTTGTTCAACGAAGAATCCAAGGAGAAAGTCTCTTTTGGCTAGATCTTGGTCGAGAAATACAACGAAATTCTAGCGATAGGTATCTTTTTACACTTTTGCAAGATTTTGTAAATTTCACCACACTGTTTCGAACTTGGTGAGAAATTCAGAGCATAAAGAGGAGATTGTATAGGAGGATGAGTGGGAGGTAAAGTTTTTGATTTGATAGACAAATGCGTAAGCAGTGTCTCGGTAATATTCTGTGCGCAGCCATGTCGACATCGTATGGGGTGATTCAAGTTCAACATTTTCTTTGAGAATATCACTGGAAACCACTCGGTTGAAAATGGTCTGTGCCTGGTAGCATAGGTGATCATATGCTGCTATCTTCGATCTATTGGCATCGTCTGCAGGAGTGAATCCTTCCACCACTGTTTCATGACACTTCATTCCCTTCAGGATAATAACCATAGTCGCTGCCCACTTATTGTAATTGGATTGACCATTGATGTTGTCAAGCATAACTCATGCAGGTTTGTCGATATCATCTGCTTTGATTCTTGGTCCAAGCTGAATTCGGGTTACTTACCGGATGCTTCTTTAGATGTGGGAATTTTAGGCAATGGAGGTGGGACATTTATTTATTTATTTATTTATTTAATCATCATACAGCATCCAGCCTGCAGGCTATGACTGGTGAGGTACAAACAAATAACCAAGAACAAGAACAACAAATGAAACCGAACAAAGGAAAAACGAAAAACCCCTGGCTAGGTAGCACCGCTCCGCAGTCCCCTATCACCCCTGCTCTAGTTACAAAGAAATTTCAAATAAATCATAGCGGTTTGTAACACACTTCATACAATAATAAAATGTCTGTCAGTCTCATTCGGCTTGGTCCTGCATATCATGCAGGTTCTCCCCCTGCAGTTTACCCTCCTCCTCCCTTCCCCATTCAAATTTCATCCTCCTCTCAACTCTTTGCTTCTCCTTCCTTTTCATCATCATCCTACTCATCATCCCCTCCTCTCCCACTCTGATGTTCCTCCACCATATCGTTGACAGTTCCCTGGCCTGCAATTCGGATGTTACCCTGCCCAAGGTGTTCATCATCACCGAATTGGCCCAGGTACCACCGTGTAGTAGTTATATGTGGGTCGTGCAGAAAATGTTTCAAAGGTTGCATTGCTTTGTCAGTATAAAGAAGATGCTTCCAGAGATATCAAGGGTGTACAACTCAAATCTCTTTCCGCATGGTTTGTCTTTCGTGTTGGTATCAAGGGCATCTTAGTACAAGATGTTGCGGTGACTGGGGACCTCCATAGCGACATGGGCAGTGAGGGGAGTCAACAGCATCGGTTGGTATTTTGAATAGGTAACTGCGGAAGGATCCATGTCCAGTCCGTAGTTGGGTGACAGTAGAGGCAAACTGGCACTTGCCACTTCTGAAAATATTGTCTGGTTTGGTACAGAATGTTCCTATATAGTTCTTTCCTTTCGCAGGATGTCGCACCCACCGATCCCCCCAATCCTGCATTTTTGCTGCTCGGGTTACCATCTTGAGGTACGATAATGAGGTGTTATAGTAGGTAGGTGGTTTTTCCACAGTGGACTTTGTTGCCAACTTATCGGCAAGTTTGTTTCCAGGTACATCTGTATGGCCAGGAACCCATTGTACTGTGATAGTTGTTTTGAGTGCATGGAGGTTATTGGCGATGTTGGAGAGTGCAAGGGAAGTGGACTGTCCAGGGGCGGGTTTGAGAGTATTGAGACCTCCTATGGCAGCTTGATTGTCTGTGAAAATCCATATATGTCTTTTGGTGAGGTTATTACGTTGACAGATCTGAAAGCATTTCTGTGCAGCTTTAAGAATACCAAGTAATTCAGCATCATAAACTTCCTGTTGATGGCCCATTGGGTAGGTTGCTTCAATGACATCTTCTCGGGTCATTTCAACTACTGTTCCTGCACCAATGTTTTCGTTCAACCTTGATCCATCTGAATATCCAACAATATTGCGGTCACCTTGTTTCATCATTGCATACTGGTCTTCGTTGGCGTCGGCTTCCTCTTCCTTTAAACGCCGATTAGTTTGTGTTTTCAATCTACTTTCAATCCATGTTGGACAGGCTGTGGTTGAGTAGGTTTCAATCTCCGAGCTGTTGGAAATCCATGGACTGAGGATTGATAAGATTTGGATAAGACGTGTTTCAAATTTGCGGTTATTTTGTTGCATACTGTCCCATGAAATCCAGGGTCAGTTTGGGTTACTAGACTCTGGGGTTTGATGAAATGCAGGGAAAGTCAATGGACAACGTTGTCGGATTGGATGCATTTCGGGAAAGGTAAGTGGAGGTGGGACATGATGTGTTGATGATGGTAAAGGTATTTTGAATATCTTGTGGAAGCTGCGAAAATATTTGGAGGCAGTTGAGGGTACTCTTCTTCTCAATCACCCATCTACCAGATGTTGTCCTGTTGGAGTTGAGCGATAGTGTATGTGAGTGGATGATGTCGGAGAGTCACAAGAACTGTTAGAATTACAGGTGTAAACTATTCGAAGGTGTCGAACCAGAATTCTAGGTATGCGTCATTGCCTGCATCCAGTGTTGATTGGATGATCGTATGAGGGTGGATAACTGGTATCAAAGGTTCGAATCCCCAAGTATATCCAACTTCGGGATTTTGGTCGGAACAGAAACAGTAGAGGCGATCGCAATTGTTACAGACGATGTAGGCTCATGAGATTTAGCTGTCCGGACTCACAATCTATCGAGACGAATGACGTCGGTACTCTCTTCTACATCTTGCATGGACGGTCCGAAAGATAGTGCACTGAACTTGTCCAAAGTTGCAGTTGATTCAGGTCTTGTATATTCTCACTTGGAGTCCGAGAAGGAATATAGTTATAGCACAATAAAGAATACAATCAAGCGGAAGAATATTGGAAGATGTTCAGCTTCAGGAGAGTAGAGGGCAAACGGTTGGTAATGGTATCTAATTGTATGTTTCGATGTAGAAAAAACTATCTACAGAGGTGGAAATCCACCGTCTTTTATACATTAACCAGTTATCTTTCAGAAAGAAAAGAAAAGCTGATGGTCATCGTGTTGACCCTGAAAAAGGAGTCATTTCGTATTTGGTGTGGTAACTATGAGTCATAGTTACTATGGTGTAATCGATGGCGTGATTGATGGTGTGATCCATGGCATAATTGATGGGGTAATGTGAGTCATATATTACCCTGTAGTTAATAATGAATACATGTCTTTATGACTACGAAATTATCTGTAATTGCAGGTGGCCATGTTAGGGTGTGGATCTGCTGCATCAGTGCGGCTCTGCAGGTCACTCGCGTAGTTAGCTATAGCGCCACTTCGGCTGCATCGCCAATCACATTCACTTCTACACGCACGAAATGCTCCATTTACCCATATTGGTAGTAACACTCAACTTCTGACGGCCTCATAAGTATCAGAAGCGATCGAACACAACGCATGACGGTTGATTCAACCGGTTTACCCTCGAACCAGTGGAATGCCGGCGGCTTGGCGGCTTCACAGGCGTCCTCCGACCTCGCGACAATTCCTGCTACACACGACGCACACGACGAACACGACGCGCAGGAGGTCAGTTTCAAGGACAGAATCGACAAGGCCGAGTCAATTAGGTTTAGCCGCAAGTTCGTTACTTTGGCCACCGCGGGCTTCGAACCTGCAGAACTACGCATGGCAGAATACGTTACAGAACAAACGATAGTTAACGACGACGGCCCAGGGCAGTTGTCTGATCAAGCCATCGACTGGATCAAGGTTACCGACGACGTTCAGCTAGAGATCATCGATGCTGGCCTGTCAGCGAGAATTGAACAAGCCGAAAAATTCTCCAACATTCGCGAACTCAACAACAGTTTAGCTGCTAATGTCATGGAGTTGGAGGCGGCTAAGCCTGTCCATGGCCGAAACAAGGAGTTAGCAGCGGCTCAACAAGAAATGGACGAGTTGGAAGAAGAGCTCTGGATCGAGAAGCGTCGCGCTGCCGAATTGCCGTGGTGGCTGGAGAAGGGCAAGTCGGAACCAGAACACACCACTGGCAACACCACCGTCGCACAGCTCCGGCTAGAAAAAGATTTGCTGCTACACCAAGTCAAAAGTCTCTCCTCCGGGAAAAGCGAGCTTCAATCTGAGTTGAGAGCGTTCGAGTGCATCATTCAACGACTTATGACTAAACAAGTACATGCGACACCGCTGCCTAATATTTCTTCCGAACTGACCACAACCTCATCCGGGATCCGAGGCTCTTCGGAACCGACCCCTGGCCCGTCAGGAAGCCATGGCTTCTCAGTTAAGTCGTCCAACGTTCCGACGTATGATGGTAAACGAACCATGTATGATCACATTGCCTTTCCATTCGCTTTTGAACGACACATTAAAAATGCAGCCCAGGCTATCGGATGGGTCGGCACAACTGGTTGGAGTGGGCATGCAGTGCTACAGTTGCAAGGCGACACAGCAATCTGGGCTATGCATTGTTTTCCAATTAGCACACCCATTGAATGGTCAATCTTTTGCACCGAGCTGAAAGCCAAGTATATCCCGTCCAACGCTTTGGATTTGGTCAAACGCGAATGGAAGGAGCTGAGCCTGAAGAAGGGAGAACACGTCACAGAGTTTAACGAGCGTGTCCGTTGCCTCCATTCAAAATTAGACCCACACCAGCGAATGCCAGCCGAAATGTTAGCCGACGCTTATGGGTATACAATTGAAAAATGAAACCCGGGAGTTTATAAAGATCTAGTCCGGTATATTGGAATGTGCGATTGGACTCCAACCCTTGAGCAGCGCATGGAGCACCTTGCCGTGTTGGACAGGTCTCCCAATTAGTCTCAACCTACAAGTGCCTCTAATGCGAACACGAATACAAAAGCTTCACCTAGAAGAATGGGGTCCAAGAAATGTGGTACAACGGACACAACTGGCACGGCCAAAGACGACAGTCTATCCTGCTACAACTGCGGTCAAGCTGGTCATATCTCTTGCAATTGCCTGAACCGCGACTTGATGAAGAAGCTGCTCGAAAAGGCCTTGGCCATCAAAGATGTCACGAAACCTAAGTCCGGCCGCCCGCGCAAGGAAAAACATAAGGGAGGGGAGCCGACCGGTCGGAAAGAGAGTGGACGGCTTGCCGAGGAGCAAGAGGTTAAGCGGGAGATGGATTGCGCAGCGGAGAGGGAGTTGGACAGTCTATCTGATTCGGACTCCAAGGCGGGAAAAGTCACAGGTGGTCAGTAGCTGCAGCTGTACCTCCCGTAAAAACACCATCATGTACAGTATCGTCAAAAAAGGGTGGCAAGCATGTGCCAAATAGTCAATTCAAATTTTTCACCCATTACCACCACTTGAAAGTCAGTACACTGGACGATGCAGTGGTTAATCTGCTAAGGTTGAATGGCAAAGTACGATACCAAACAGAGCGGGGATGGTGGAGCAGCAAGAAAGGAAGAGTTGTAATGGACGATGGTGCGTCAGAGAACCACGTTGGTTGGAAGTTCCTTGATGAACTGAAACGTCAAGGAGCCGCCCTAAATTCAAAAGATGTAGGATGGATGCTTGTGGAGACCACCAATATCAATGCAGAGGACGGCATAGAGAAACGCCAACAAGTCAAATTGAAACTACAACTTGGTTCGTTATACATCTACGAGGCAGAATTTACAGTCTATGACGTCAACGGCTTGGATATTGTTCTAGGCAAAAGATGGATGCGCGACATAAATCGCCATTGTCAAATCGACCATGACAGCAATGTGATGTGGATTGCCGATAACCTTTGGGTGCAAAGAGAAGATTGCCAAGTTCAGTGCCTACCGGGCTTATGCCCCTTGGACATCGATGAAAGTATAGTGGAGCAGGCCAAATTCATGGGCATTTACATCATACGGAAGACGGAACTCAACAACGTATCGGTCCGCCTGTTGCAACGGGCCTTTTTGATCAATGTGCACCGCTGCGGGGATGGCGACACCAATCCCACGGATGGGCCACCAGGAGAGTTTCAAGAAATGTTGAGAGAATTCCAGGGCCTCTTTGGCGGGCCAACTTATGCAAATTCGCAGAAAGGAAGGCAGGCTGATTTCGAAATTAAAACGGACCCAAATGGCAAAATACAGTTCTGCTCACCATATCGCATCTCTCCGCGCAAAGAAGAGGAGCTTTGGAGGAAGATAGACAAGGCAATTTGCTTCGGTTGGATTCCGCCCTCCCGAAGCACTTTCAGCTCACAAGTAGTATTCATGCCGAAATCTGACGGTATGTTGGGTATGTGCATCAATTATCGTGCAGTAAATACCATAACCTTCAAGAACCGTTATCTTCTCCCACACATTGAAGATTTACTCAACTCCATGCATGGCTCCTGCTGGTTGTCCAAATTGGACTTGGCAGCCGGTTACCATCAAATTCGCATTGCAGCAGCTGATAGACAAAAGACGGCCTTCACTACGACATTTGGCTTATACAAGTGGCGAGTCCTTCCGTTTGGCCTGGTGAACGCACGGAGTCAGTTCATGCGCATGATGAACGGCATTCTAGAGCCAATGAAACGAAAGTTCATCGTCGTATACCTTGATCAAATTATGATTCACAGTCGTACCCTAGCGGAACATGTCGTACATGTCCGAGAAGTGCTGACCATGCTGGCGGAACATTGTCTCAAAGGCAAACCTGCAAAATGCGCCTGGGCGCGTCAGAATGTCGACTTCTGCGGCTTTGATATTGACAAGGACGGCATCCATGCCCAAGAACATAAAACCCGTGCGATCAGGGATTGGCCCCTACCTGAAAACAGTAAGGACGTCAGAGGCATCCTGGGCCTCACCAGTTACTATAGGAAATTCATGGAACACTACGCTCACATCGCCATACCGTTGTACGCCATTGCAACTCCTCCGAAAGGTAAAGGAGACATTGGGCGGCGACGTGGAGAGCCGAGGAAGGTCATGTGCTCTCTATTCGCCTGGGATAAGGAATGGCAGCATACTTTCGACACACTCAAGAAGGCACTCTGCAATGCCTGAGTCCTTGCTCTACCAGATCCCAAAGCAAAATATTGCCTGCACGTTGATGCTAGCCAATATGCGGTGGGCACCGTGCTCTCCCAGGTACATGACAAGGCGGAGAGGGTATTGGGTTATTTCAGCCATAAATTACACGATACAGAGACGCGATACCCCGCATATGAAAGAGAACTTTTGGTCATCCGAGACGCGATGTTATACAGGAAGTTCAATCTACATGGGGCCGAGCAGCCATTTTTGGTACATACAGACCATGTGATCTTGTGTTGGATCCTTACACAACCCCACCTCACCGTTCGTCAAATGCATATCCTGACGGTTCTCCAGAATTTTGTCAGGGAACTCAAGCACATTCCGGGTATGAAGAAGTAGGGCGTGGATGCGTTATCTCGCCATCTGGATTTTCGACGGCAGTGTTGTGATATAATAGTACTTGAAGTTACGGCGGCCGGAGTATGGATTGATGATATCAAGGCGGGCATAATTCAGGACAAATGATTCGGTTCAATCGCACATTTTTTGGCCAACCCGAATCAGTGCCCCCCACTGCCCACCGCATCAATGAAGGTGCGCAAATTATGGGTGTCGTTGGAAATATTGGGATTGTGACTTGGATTAGTCAAGTTTGTATTTTCTTTCACATGTGTTCGGATGTTAAAAGATAAGTTTTGAACGGACAAAAAGCCGCAGTATCACAAGCGCTTATCATAAAGATAACGCTCGTATTCCTGATTAATTAGTTAGTGACGTAGTCATAAAGACTTGTATTCAATATTGACAACAGAGTTCTAAATGACACCCATCACATTCTCGATTACGCCATCGATCACACCATCGATCACGCCATCGATCACATTATATTAACTATCACTTATAGTTACCACACCATCAAAAAACGACTCTTTTTTCAGGGTTAACGCGATGCCCATCAGCTTTTTCTTTTCTTTGAACGAAACGCTGGTTTATATATAAAAGACAGTCGATTCCCACCTCTGTAGATAGTTTGTTCTATATCCAAAACATACAATTAGATAGCAATACTATAAGTTCGCCCTCTACCTTCCGAAGCTTAACATTTTCTGACATTCTTCCAGTTGATTCAATTCTTTACTATTTTCTGACTATATTCCTTCTCGGACCTCAAGTCAGAATACACAAGACCCGAATCACCTTCACATTTGGACGAATTCAGTTTATCATCTCTCTCACAGTTCACAGGAGACTTAGATGAGAGTACCGACCTCGTTCATCTCGATAGGTGTCAGCACAAAGGTTCCATTTGGAAGAGAATGCACTACTGTGGTTACATGATGACTTAGAAAAGAAAGAGGTGGAAAAGAACGCAAGGACAAGGGAGAGGAACGGAGAAGAAGAAATGGACACAAGGACAAAAGAAAAGAAAGCAGAAGAAGAGGCAGTAAAAAACGTAAGGGCAAGGCAGAAGGATAGAGAAGAAAGAAGGGCAAGGAAGAAGGGTGGAATAGAAGAAACAATGGCAAATGAGAAGAAAGAAGAAGGAGAGTCAGGGAGGAACGCTAAGCGGGGACGGCTATGTATTCCAACGACGATGAAGCGATGAATTCTCTATGAGGACTATGACACGCCAGCGGGGGGACACTTCGGCGTGGATCGAACATACAAGCGTATCAAGGACCGATATTTCTGAAAGAAAATATCACGAGATACACAGTGATATTTCGCGGTCTGCGATTTATGCCATCAAACCAACCACTGGAGTGTGAAACCCATCGGCCTCCTGCGACCACTTGCTATAGCTAAAGGCCGTTGGCAAACAATCGGCATCGACTTTATCACTGACCTGCCGATCTCAGCAAATGGCCACGACTGCATTGTAACGTTTGTCGACGACATGACAACGAGAGCACATTGGCGAGCCAGTAAGAAAACAATCGACGTGCCGGCCATTGCGCACATATTCATCGATGACATTGTACGCTTGCACGGAGTGCCACTGGAGGTTGTATCTCACCGCAATATACGCTTCACAGCAGACTACTGAAGACAGGTTGCATGGATGCTGCAGATGAAGCTGCTCATGTCAACGGTGTTCCATCCAGAAACAGATGGTCTTTCTGAGAACTCGAATGAAACGGTCGTACGTTATTTGCGAGGCTTCGCAACTCACGATCATGCCAATTGGGACAACTACCTTCCACTAGCAGAGTATGCTTATAATTCTTTTGTACACTGTTCGACAAAGCACACACCATTCGGACTCAACCTTGGTTATGAGCCGCCTTTGCCGCTAGACTTAATTGCAGACCTCCAACGGCCACAGACCAATGAATCGGCAAAAACCCTACAAGGCCGACAATTCATCGAATGATAACAGCATATTTTGGGAGTTGCTAGGGATGCGCTCCGCAATGCCCAAGATGAACAGATGGCCGAAGCAAATATATCATGACACCCAATCGACCCTGCCATCACCGCCGGTATGAAGGTATTTCTAGATACAAAGGATTTGCCAATCACATATGCAAACGTTAGCCCAACACGCCGCGAACTGGTACATCATTACATTGGGCCATATGAGATCATCCGAATACGCGGGAACGCCATCGAATTAGATCATCCAAACGACATGACGATCCATGATACTCTTAACCTCCGCAGGCTCAAGGTTGACTGGACAGCCCCATCAAATAGCAGGCCTCATAGAGGTCTTCTTGTCGCTACGGGTGTCTCTGTATCTGCTGTGAGGAGGTAAAATGCTCTAGTACAAGGCTACAACACCTTGCTAGGACAAAAGAGGTGAAGCTCTAACCCCCTCAGGGAATAGGTGGTACCGATGCCACTTATATCAACATTGAAACGTCGGATTTATTACTATTCAAAAATACTCAGAAAATTTTTCTATCTTCAACATATTTAGTACCCAGCAAACCCTTACAAGTCCTAAATGTCTGCCCCTATACCACCACCTCCTCCACCTGGCACTTCCAGTACTTATGGAATGCACCTTTACCCAAACCCCAGTTCAGACCCTCTTTCCGCAATTGATGCCCCAGCTGTATCACATACTACCCTAACGGGCCACATATCCAAACGAGGAAGAAAAGGCAAGCAAGGAAGTTCTCGCCGACTGCCAGTTACCTCACCATACCCACCACTGAATGCCCCTCGTACACGTTCAAGCACCCGCATGGCCATTGTCAATGTCCATCCCAGGACATCCTCAGAACAACTGCAACCATCCTCCCCACCTCAACAACCAACCAACCAAGGCCATCTCGGAAACCCTGATGATGCAGATCTAGAACTTGAAGATGCCCCAGAGGATACCGAGGCCAATGACAAATGTTCTGCCGATGATGACGATTCTGAAGATGAAGACTTTCAGGACCCATTCACCAACCTGCTCAATCCAAATGACGATGATGAAGATAGGATTCATCAGGTATTCAAAGCCATCCTTGAACCACTCCACAAGGATATTCTCAAAATCAACAAACGTCTCACCACCCAAAACCGAAAACTGGCAACCCGCTTAGCCTCAATGGAAACCAAACACGAAATTGCCCTCAATTCAATTGCAACCCTTGGACAACGAGTTGAATACCTTGTACAAATCCAAGCTTCAAAGAAAGATGCACCACCAGCACCACCAGACCTACTAACTCCAGCCGTCCCGGAAGGGACTTCCCCCAAACCCACACATTGGTCAGCCATTGCATCTGCATGCGCAAAGAAAGAGCCACCAAAAGATAAGAATGGGCGTACTCTGAATCCCCGTCCTCTCACCAAAAAACAACGCACACTAGTGATTGTCCGACACAGTGATCGACCTGTAACTGCCGATCTTACAAAACTGAAGCTTGCCATCAACGCCACCATCCGACGCTGCCATGCAGACCCTTTGGCCAATATTGGACATGTTTCTGCCAACTATAAGCACACTCTCGTCCTCCTGACAGCAGACGCCTGCCCTGTAGAATTGGTACTGGCCCACAAGGCTGCTATGGAAGAAACAGTTCGTTCAGTCGACACAACCGCACAAAATCTCAAAAAGCAAGAAACTTGGATCTGAATGATGGTTCACTCCATTGACATTACAATGTTTCCTGAATGTGAAACAGGAATCAAATTATTGAAAGAAGATATTGAGATGAACAATAATCATATCAAGCTTACCACTCTACCACGATCTCTTACGAAGCCAGAAACACGACCACACAAAAAGGCAACCACCATGGCTATCGCAGTCCGTACTGAACATGAAGCAAAACTTATTCAAGACCATGGAGTACAAGTTGATGGCAGGACCCACAAAGCCGACCGATATGTGGCATCCCGACCAACCGATCAATGTACTAACTGCCAACAATATGGCCATTCCTACCTACAATGCAAACAATCAGCTATCTGCAATATATGTGCAGAACCTCACACCACCACCTCCCACTCATGCGGATCATGTCCCAGCATAGGCAAACAGTGTGTCCATGATGTTATCCAATGCATCAACTGGAAGGGTAATCACCAGGCCAACGATTCTAAATGCCCAACAATTACTGCCATAAGTGCTGAGGTACGAGCCAAGTTCATGAAAGACCACCCGACCATCACCCATGCCTAAACAACCTGCCTATTCACCCACCAAAATTCGAATTATACAACACAACTGCAACCGTTCCTCTTTAGTCATCAATACCCTTCTTGACTTTGCAGTTGGAACGGCCGACCTTCTTTTACTCCAAGAACCTGGATTCAACCCAGACAATACATTCATTACAACACAGCCTGGATTTGAGCTACTGATATCACCTAAAAACTTAAGAAAACACAATAGGACAATTGCCTATGTGGCCAAAAACAACCCTTATATCAAATGCTCCCCACGTACCGACATCAGCCAGGATCCTGATATTCAAGTCCTTGAAATATCAACCCCCTCAATTGCACCAATTACAGTCTTCAATATTTACAATGAACATGAAGGTGTATCTAATCTCTACACCATTCCAAGAAGCTTCACCAAAATACCATTGCCTGAACGATGCATTATTGCTGGGGATATCAATGTCCATCATACATGGTGGATTTCACAAATCAAAACACCCAAACGCGCCGACGAACTTGTTCAGATCATGGAAACCAATAACTTTTCCTTCCTCAATGAACCAGACACCCCAACATACTACTATCGAAATGGCAAAGGAACGTCTATTATCGACTTAGCCTTTACCTCACAAGCCATCCATGACTCGGTTACAAATTGGGCCGTGGATGACAACGCATCAACTGGTTCAGACCATGCAACAATACGTTTTGATATCTTGGCAGAATCTGAACTTGTTACCACTGACTCCAACACGATAAGATACAACTGGAATAAGACAGATCGGGACTTATTCTCAAAAACCCTCAATACACTGTCCCATGCCTCACGAATGGTCTGGCAA
Source organism: Trichophaea hybrida (assembly GCA_015178995.1). Lineage (NCBI taxonomy): Eukaryota > Fungi > Ascomycota > Pezizomycetes > Pezizales > Pyronemataceae > Trichophaea > Trichophaea hybrida. Next base: position 12,961 of record WHVE01001260.1, read on the forward strand.
TACCTCCATGAACAACCAACCGAATCAAACCTTGACAAATCAGCCGAACTACTCCGAGATATGATTCTTGATGCAGTCAAGGAATCTACCCCAGTTCTCCAGCTTACAACACATTCAAAATGCTGGTGGACACCCCAACTCAAAATCTCCCGAAGACAGATGAACCGTGCCCAGAAGCAGTGGAAGAAAACCCGCCTTGAAAGTGCTCACATCAAATTCAAAGCTGTTCGAAACCAATATTTCCAGGATATCCGCCCCTCCAAGACAACAATGTGAATTGAATTTCAGCAAATGCACAAGGTACAGAGATATTTACCGCCCTCCGTTATACCAAACCCAGGAAAACCCAACGGATACCACCCCTGTCATTCTCCAACACAACAGCTGTAACTTTTGAGGAAAAGGCAGTATTATTCCGTTCTACCATGTTCCCACCCCCACCAGTAGCCCCCTCCCCAACTGATATCACCAATCGACCAACCCTGCCATGGGTTACATTTACCCCAACAGAAATCAAACAAGCAATTTTTACCTCTGCACCACCTAAAGCCCCGGGACCCGATGGGCTTCCCTTTTACTGCCTCCGGCAAGCATACCTAGCAACCACCAAACAATTCAACAGTCTCTTTGCTATACTTGGAACCACTGGATATCACCCTACCTGCTGGCGACAAGCAACAACTGTGATTATACCCAAACCTGGAAAACCTGATTATTCAATACCTAAGGCCTACCGACCTGTTGCCCTTCTTATTTGCCTTGGGAAGATCCTCGAAAAGTTGATGGCAAACCGAATTGCATACATGGCTGAAAAATACAACCTGCTACACAAAGATCAAATAGGAGGACGAAGACAACACTCTGCTATAGATGCTGCAATGGCACTCACACATGAAATTGAACAAGGCAAACATGCAAAGGATATCACCACCGCCCTCTTTATGGATGTGAGTGGCGCATTCGACAATGTAGGCAAAGACCGTCTCCTCCAATCACTACGACAACTGGGCTACCCGACCGCAATTCAATTATGGGTCGACCATTTCCTATCCGACCATACAACAGCACTGGCATTTGATGGACAAAAGGAAGACATCAGCCCCGTCCGGACAGGAATCCCTCAGGGATCGCCTGCATCCCCAATTCTCTTCCTTCTCTATCTCAGTCCTCTCTTCTACGAAATCACAACCCATTACCCCAGCTCCTGGACTCCAAGCTACATTGATGATGTTGCAATTGTTGTTCGAAGCAAATCAAAATCCTATAATGCAAGATACCTCAAGGCGGCTGCACGGACAGCTTTCAAATGGGCAGAAAACAATGCGGTACGATTTGATGACTCAAAGTCAGAAATGATACACTTCCACAATAAACGAAACGGTGATACCTCCAATGACGAAATGATCACCCTACCCAATGGCACTACCATTTCCCCCGGCACAAAAGGCAGTGGCCCAGATGTGGTAAGGTGGATTGGTATTTGGTTTGACAGAAAAATCAACTTCAAACACCATGTCAGGCTGAAGGCCGCAAGCGGCAAAAGAGCCCTTGGAGCCCTCAAATCACTAGCCGATACAGAATCAGGACTAACCCCGAGTGCAGTCCGCCAACTATACAATGCATGTGTTGTACCTGTCTGCGACTTCGGAGCTGAAGTCTGGTGGATGGGCCAAGCAACATATCAACAGAAATTTGAAACAGTTCAAAATATGACACTTCGGTGCATCCTTGGAGCCTTCCGTACATCCCCAACAATAGCGCTACACAATGAAGCAGCCCTGACACCAGTAGATGTTTGACATAATCACATGCGAAGAAAATATGCAATTCGAATACTTACGTTTCCCGAAATGCATCCAATCCGACAACGTTGTCCATTGACTTTCCCTCCATTTCATGAAACCCCAGAGTCTAGTAACACAACCGGACCCTGGATTTCATGGGACAGTATGCAACAAAATAACCGCAAATTTGAAACACGTCTTATCCAAACCCTATCAACCCTCAGTCCATGGATTTCCAACAGCTCGGAGATTGAAACCTATTCAACCACAGCCTGTCCCCCATGGATTGAGAGTAGAGTCAAAACACAAATTAATCCTCGTTCAAAGGAAGAGGAAGCCAAAGCCCACGAAGCCCAGTATGCAATGTTGAAACAAGATGACCACAATATTGTTTGTTATTCAGATGGATCAATGTTGAACGAAAACATTGGCGCAGGAACAGTAGTTGAAATGACCGGAGAAGATGTCATTGAAGCAACCTATCCAATGGGCCATCAACAGGAAGTTTATGATGCTGAATTACTTGGTATTCTTAAAGCTGCACAGAAATGCTTTCAGATTTGTCAACGTAATAACCTCACCAAAAGACATATATGGATTTTCACAGACAATCAAGATGCCATACGACGTCCCAATATTCTCAAACCCGCCCCGGGACAGTCCACTTCCCTGGCACTCTCCAACATCGCCAATAACCTCCACGCACTCAAAACTCTTATCACAGTACAATGGGTTCCTGGCCATACAGATGTACCTGGAAACGAACTTGCCGATAAGTTGGCAAAAAAGTCCACTGTGGAAAAACCAACTACCTACGATAACACCTCATTATCGTACCTCAAGAGGGTAACCCGAGTAGCAAAAATGCCGGAATGGGGGGATTGGTGGATGCGGCATCCCGCGAAAGGAAAGAACTATATTGGAATATTTCGTACCAAACCAGACAATATTTTCAGAAGTGGCAACCGCCAGTTTGCATCTACTGTCACCCAACTACGAACTGGACATGGATACTTCCGCAGTTACCTATACAAAATACCAACCAATGCTGTTGACTCCCCTCACTGCCCATGATGCTAGGGCGGTCCCCAGTCACCGGAACATCTTGTGCTAAGATGCCCTTTATACCAACGCGAAAGACAAACCATGCGGAAAGAGATTGGAGTTGTATACCCTCGATATCTCTGGAAGCATCTTCTTTATACCGACAAAGCAATACAACCTTTGAAACATTTTCTGTACGACACACATATAGCTAGTCGAAGATGGTACCTGGGCCAATTCCGTGATGATGAACACCTTGGGCAGGGTAACATCCGAATTGCAGGCCAGGGAACTGTCAACGATATGGTGGAGGAACATCAGAGTGGGAGAGGAGGGGATGATGGGGAGGATGATGATGAAAAGGATGGAGAAGCAGAGAGTTGAGTGGTGGATGAAATTTGAACGGGGAAGGGAGGAGGAGGGTGAACTCCAGGGGGAGAACCCGCATGATATGCAGGACCAAGCCGAATGAGACTGACAGATATTTTATTATTGTATGAAGCGTGTTACAAACGGCTATGATTTTTTTGAAATTTCTTTGTAACTAGAGCAGGTTTATTTATTTATTTATTTATTCATCATACAGCATGCAGCACGCAGGCTATGGCCGGTGAGGTACAAACGAATAACCAAGAACAAGAACAACAAATGAAACCGAACAAAGGAAAAACGAAACACCCCTGGTTAGGTAGCACCGCTCCGCAGTCCCCTATCACCCCTGTTCTAGTTACAAAGAAATTTCAAATGAATCATAGTGGTTTGTAACACGCTTCATACAATAATAAAATATCTGTCTGTCACATTCGGCTTGGTCCTGCATATCATGCGCGTTCTCCCCCTGAAGTTTACCCTCATCCTCCCTTTCCCGTTCAAATTTCATCCACCACTCAACTCTCTGCTTCTCCGTCCTTTTCATCATCATCCTCCCCATCATCCCCTCTTCGCCCACTCTGATGTTCCTCCACCATATCGTTGACAGTTCCCTGGCCTGCAATTCGGATGTTACCCTGCCCAAGGTGTTCATCATCATGGAATTGGCCCAGGTACCATCTTCGAGTAGCTATATGTGTGTCGTGCAGAAAATATTTCAAAGGTTGCATTGCTTTGTTGGTATAAAGAAGATGCTTCCAGAGATATCGAGGGTGTACAACTCCAATCTCTTTCCGCATGGTTTGTCTTTCGCGTTGGTATAAAGGGCATCTTAGTACATGATGTTCTGGTGACTGGGGACCTCCATAGTGACATGGGCAGTGAGGGGAGTCAACAGCATTGGTTGGTATTTTGTATAGGTAACTGCGGAAGTATCCATGTCCAGTTCATAGTTGGGTGACAGTAGATGCAAACTGGCGGTTGCCACTTCTGAAAATATTGTCTGGTTTGGTACGGAATATTCCAATATAGTTCTTTCCTTTTGCAGGATGTCGCATCCACCAATCCCCCCATTCCTGCATTTTTGCTTCTCGGGTTACCCTCTTGAGGTACGATAATGAGGTGTTATAGTAGGTAGGTGGTTTTTCCACAGTGTACGTTTGTGCCAACTTATCGGCAAGTTTGTTTCCAGGTACATCTGTATGGCCAGGAACCCATTGTACTGTGATAGTAGTTTTGAGTGCATGGAGGTTATTGGCGATGTTGGAGAGTGCCAGGGAAGTGGACTGTCCCGGGCTCGTTTGAGAGTATTGAGACGTCCTATGGCAGCTTGATTGTCTGTGAAAATCCATATATGTCTTTTGGTGAGGTTATTACGTTGACAGATCTGAAAGCATTTCTGTGCAGCTTTAAGAATACCAAGTAATTCAGCATCATAAACTTCCTGTTGATGGCCCATTGGATAGGTTGCTTCAATGACATCTTCTCCGGTCATTTCAACTACTGTTCCTGCGCCAATGTTTTTGTTCAACATTGATCCATCTGAATAACAAACAATGTTGTGGTCAACTTGTTTCAACATTGCATACTGGGCTTTGTGGGCTTTGGCTTCCTCTTCCTTTGAACGAGGATTAATTTGTGTTTTGACTCCACTCTCAATCCATGGTGGACAGGCTGTGGTTGAATAGGTTTCAATCTCCGAGCTGTTGGAAATCCATGGACTGAGGGTTAATAGGGTTTGGATAAGACGTGTTTCGAATATGCGGTTATTTTGTTGCATACTGTCCCATGAAATCCAGGGTCCGGTTGTGTTACTAGACTCTGGGGTTTCATGAAATGGAGGGAAAGTCAATGGACAACGTTGTCACATTGGATCCATTTGGGGAAACGTAAGTATTCGAAGTGCATAATGTTGGAAATATTGGGATCGTGACTAGGATTAGTCAAGTTGGTATTTGCTTTCACATGTTTTCGGATGTTAAAGATAAGTTTAGAAACGGACAAAAAGCCCACAGTGTCACAAGCGCTTATCATAAAGATAGCGCTTGTATTCTTTATATTGCAGTTATATTACGTAGTCATAAAGACTCGTATTCTATATTAACTACAGGGTTATATATGACTCACATCACATCACCGATTACGCCATCGATCACACCATCGATTACGCCATCGATCATACCATAATAACTATGACTCATAGTTACCACACCATCCACGAAATGACTCCTTTTTCAGGGTCAAAGAGATGTCCATCAGTTTTTTCTTTCTTTTAGAACGAACACTGGTTTATGTATAAAAGACGGTGGTTTTCCACCTCTGTAGATAGTTTTTTCTATATCGCAACATACAGTTAGATAGCAATACTACAGTTTGCCCTCTATCCTCCTGAAGCTTAACATCTTCCGACTTTCTTCCGCTTGATTCTATTCTTTACTGTTTCATGTCTATATTTCTTCTCGGACCTAGAGTCAGAATACACAAGACCCGAATCACCTTCAACGTTGGACGAGTTCAGTTCATCATCTCTCTTTCTATTCACGCAAGACTTAGAAGAGAGTACCGACCTCGTTCATCTCGATAGGTTATGAGCCCAGACAGCTAAATGTCAAGAGCCTACATCGTTTGTAACAACTGCGACGGCCTCTACTGTTACTGTTCTGACTCGGATCTCGAAGTTAGATACACTTGGGGATTCGAACTCCTTGACACCAGCCTCCTACCCTCCTACAATCCTTCACAATTCCATACTAGGAACAGACGAAGACAGATACGTAGAATTCTGGTTCGACACCTTCGAAGAATTCACACCTGAAATACCAACAGTGTTTGTACATCTTCGACACCATCATCTCACCTACGTCATTGCTCAGAGACACCTTGAAAACGGGTGGTAAATGAGCGATTCCGAAGAACAGTACCCACAGCTACCTCCCAATATTTTCGCGGCCTCAGCAGGCTATTCACAAATTCCAATACCACCATCATCACACCTTCCTTTACCTCAATCGTCCAACATGACTGCATCTGGAGAAGCATCCGGCAAGCAACCTGAGTTTAGTTTTTGGCAAGAATCAAGCAGACGTCATCGACAAACCTGCCAGTGTAAAACTTGACAACATCAAAGTACTTGAAGGACAATCCAATTACAATGTGTGGGCGGCGACAATGGTTATCATTCTTAAAGGGATGAAGTGCTATGAGGTAGTAGTGGAAGGATTAACACCTGCAGATGATACCGATAGAAAGGAAGTAGCAGCATACGACCACCTATGCTACCAAGCCCAGACCATTTTCATCCAAGTGGTTTCCAGCGACATTCTCGAAAAAATTGTCGAACTTGGATCACCCCATACGATGTGGACATGGCTGCGCACCGAATATTACCGAGACACTGCTTACGCATTTGTCTATCAAATCACAACCTTTACCTCCCTCTCCTCCTCCTATACAACCTCCTCCTCACTCTCTGGCTTTATCACCAAGTTCGAAACAGAATGGCGAAATTTACAGAAACTTGCAAAAGCGTCCAAAGACACCTATCGCAAGAATTTTGCTGCCTTTCTCGACGAAGACAAAGCAAAGAGAGACTTTCTCCTTGGATTTCTCGTACAACATCATCAAAATGTTGTCGACCATCTCACAACAAAGGATGACGTAACATTTGCCAATGTTAAAAAACGGCTTATCGACATGTCTCCTACAGTCACTGGTTCCTCCGAAACTGCCCTCGCCACTGTTCAACAGTCAAAAGGTGGAAAAAAACAAGAAAAACAAGATGACCGAAAAGAAATCTGAAGTTAAAGATTGTACCTGGTGTGCAAAACATAACCCCGGAAAATCCACCGGTCATACTTGGAATGATTGTTTCCGCCTTAAAAAACACAATGAGGAAAAGAAGAAGGAAACCAAAGATACAAGCAAGAAAGAAGAAGCAAACATCACTACCGAAACTCAACAAGTAAGAACCAAATCCTTTTATTTCGACACGGCCTGTACCTCACACATGACCCCTTTTCCACACAGACTCCAAAACTTCAAAACATGTTCCGGACTTGTAGAGTCCAGTTCAAAGCAACAAATGGAGATCAAGGGAAAGGGAGATATTGTGATGGACTGTGTTCTTAAAAATGGATCGATTTCAACTTTTTGCGTTCGCAATATTCTTTATGTTCCTCAATTGGGGAAAGCTCTTATTTCTTGGAGAAAGTTACGAAACAGTTATAAAAAAGTTGGAGAAGGAGATTATATCTCGGTTATGAAAAACGATAAAACAATGTTTGAAGCAAAGTTTGACGGTCAACTGTTTTCAATACCTGAAGTGAATCATTCAGCTTTTGCTACTTACGAGTTCTGGCATCTAGCTTTAGGACATACTAATTTAAATCCTAAACTGTACGATATCGACCTACCAGCAAAACCTAAGGATTTGCACTGCGACTCTTGCACCAAAGCAAAATTAACCAAATAACCTCGCCCTTCAACTATCGATAAAAATGGAAAGAAGCTTGATATAATTCATTCAGATCTGTCAGGACCATTTTCAGTTTCCTCCTACGGAGGGTCTCTCTACTACATCACCTTAATCGATGATGCTACTCATTACGCCTGGGTTAAGTTCATGAAAAAGAAGTCAAGTACTACACAAATCCTTAAAGATTTTGTTGCCGAACTAGAACTTCAATATTCAAAAACACCCAAAAGTTTTCGAACCGACAATGGTGGAGAATATGTTTCAAATGAACTGAAAGATTACCAAAGACAGAAGGGGATAGTTCATCAATTCACTCCCCCGTACTCTCCTGAATCAAACGGCGTGGCTGAAAGACTCAATCGAACAATAGCAGAATCACTTCGAGCTATGCTTGAAAGCGCTCCTACGTACGACGAAACACTTTGGGCAGAAGCAGTCTCAACTTCAATATACCTCAAAAACCGACAACCTCATTCGGCAGTTAAAGATCAAACTCTTATGAAGCCTTCCACGGTAATAAACCCTCGATCAAGCATCTTAAACCCTTTGGCAGTGAATGTTATATACATATCCCTATACAGCAACGACTTGCCGGAACAAAACTTCAACCAAGGGCACAAAGAGCAAGTCTCACTGGATACG
>WHVE01001261.1:0-21113 GCA_015178995.1 Trichophaea hybrida
TGGGATTATACAACTTGTCCAGGGGGCCCACAAACAGTATATCTCTATTACGAGGTTTCTGTGGTATCCAATTTGGTTAAAGCAGACAACTATATCAGGTATCAATATTATTGATATAGTCATCTGTTAATACTTTGAATTACTGTAATACATTCTATTAATCTTGCCATTGAAACTCTATGATATTCCAGCTGCTAAAAATACCAATTCATCAATATTGATATCAATATCCAATTGCCATTAGGTATTTTAAATGTATTACCAGTTATTCAGCTGTCTCTGTGCCCAATTTTGTTCTATATACACAGCCAACACATAAATATATACCCACTGATTGGTTACAGCTTACCCATAATTTCGATTATATAAGGTTGTTAGAATAACTGTTTAAAACTATTCTAATTAAGACAGAAACAAAGTACCAGTAATCAAAAGTATAATAAATGAAGATTATATTTATTCAATACAAAGTCTTACTGTTTGTAGTTATAAGAACAGAAATTTACCATCAGTTTGTTGGTTTCAGCAGTAGATAAAGAATGTGAATATCAAATGGATTGTAGTTCTATATATAAATTCATTAATAAAGTGAATTTCTTTGACAAATATCCAATGAAGTTTGTGATATATCTTTCCTTTGTTAGATAATAGAATTTGATATTTTTTATTTAATGTATAACCAAAAAGTAAGAGAAATTGAAAAGTTTCTACTAAATAATGGGTAACAAAATAGTTGAATATAATTGGTTACTGATAATACTGAGGAAAATCATGAAAGTATTGTGTTTTTTGATTTATTTACTGTAGCCAAGCCATACTAAACTACAGACTATATTTAAATCTGTACAAAGAAGATATAGAGTATAATTTTGTATAGTAAAAGAAAGTAATTTCACAGCAATAAACTGTATATACATTATTTTGAAATACGCAATTATATATCACAGTATTTTGATGAATATTGTTTTAAATTCAAAGTTTTGATTCATATTTATTATATTGTTATGATTGATTAACAGTTATATAAGTTCAATACAATGTATATCATATTTCATATACAAACCAATAAATGCAGTGAAATGATCTACAAATGTCAAGGCTTCGGGTGTTCAGGGTTTACGGTTCAATGCTCTAGGGCTTATTGAATGCAAATACTGGAGGGCACAAAGAGTCATAAATGGCCTGTAGCTTATGTGCAAGGGCTCTATAGAACACACCCAATTTTGAATCACCAAGAATAAAAGAAGAGACAGCTGCAACTATTTGATTGTTGTATGGGCTAGGAAATAAATAAAGAAAAATACTTATCTTTGGCTGAATACCAATATTATATTTAGTGATTCCATTCATAATCAACTTATTCTATAATATATTTCTTTTTGTAATATCTTTGTATATCATATTTCTATGATATCTACTTTCTACAAGAAATGAAATTTTTTCTATTCCAAATCAAATTCTCTTCTTTCAGAATCTGTTTCTTTGCACTTGAAATTGGATTTCATTTTTATAGTATATAACTCCCCTATTTCTTGTCAATCATTACTCTACTATCAATACATATTCAGTACTACTATAACAACAAATACCAAAATACAAATACTGTATCTCCTGCTACTATCTGTAGAACAATTGATTTGAAATATTTTCAATATCAAGTACTGCCTACAGTTGTGAATTTTGTCAGTGCAATATAGATTGGAATTAGATGTTACAATTGAATTTGTGCTTTGGAAATTCATTGAACTTGAAGCAGAACAAATTTTTTGTTATAAACATAGAAATCTCTTTAAAACCTACCAGTTCTGATCAGATATTAGTTTTAGAATATTGTTATTATTCATTTGTTCAAATAATACAATGTGTTTCAACACAATTATATTTTTCAGTTGTTATTGTATTACAATATACTCTGTTTATAAAAAATATGGTTTTGGACAATTATTTATCTTTCAGTTTCTAATCAGTGATCTAATCTATATTAATTGAATTTCTAAAAAATTAAAACTTCTTTTGCATCTCATTGTGGATTTCCCACAGCAATTCAAAAAAATGGATTAGATCACAAATCAAAGACTGAAAGGTCCAACAGTTTCCAACACTGTATATTTTATATTTGAATTATTTTGCAATTCTGTAAGAACTTTAGTACCGAATTCAAGTAATACAATTTGTTGTCAAGGTTTCAAGACTGAAAGTTCTAGGGGTTATGAAAACCAACAAAGATTCATAATTACAAGTATTGCAAACAAAACATGAGACTTGAAATCCAGAATCACTGAAGTAAACAGAGATTGGTGCCAAAATTATTAATTATTTTGCAGACTAGAGAACAAGCAAAGAGCAAACCAATTATCCACTGAAACATTCTCCTAATCATAAATAAATGCTACCATTATTACTTTAACTCACTTGTGCAACATACATTCAAATCTCACTGAACCATTTATTCCTTCTATTTGTATTCCAATTTTACTCTGTTTTGTACTATTGGCAGCTTCCTGTTATTTCTGGCAATTATTGATAATCTGTTTCTTCTTTATTGAAACTGTTTCTGTATTCAAAAATCTGTTCATTATTTTCATACTACAATAACCTGATTTTTTTTGAAATATATATCACCATCAATTATTAATCGATATTTGATTCACAATCATTACTTTATACAACTGCAATAGTAGCGTCTTTATCTATACACCTGTTTCCATAAGTTCACTTATCGAGGCTTGCCAGGTTGTTATATATGGAATATATCAATGGCATGTACCCTGTCCATATGTACTCAGATTCTGAACTTCATTCATTGTTTTCTTTCCATTTAATGAAATATTGAAGTTGTTTTCTGCACAGTATTGAATCCTTGACTTTTTCAACTACATTTTTCTGCTCTGCATCTACGATTACTGGTGGTGGTGGTTCAATTACCTGTGCTGGAATGCTGTTATCTGATGTTTTTAATGATAGCAATAATGGTTGTACTGGATGAAAATAAATATCTTTCAGTAGTTGTAATCAATAGGGTTATAGGCTGACTGCTTTGTGGATTTTATAAGGTTCTATGTATTTCTAGTCCAGTTTCTGGCTGGTTCTTGGAGTGGTTATATTTCAGGCATCTATTCATATCAAATCCACTGCTTTCAAGGTGAATCTTACATGGTGGTTTTTGTTTGCTTTCTCTACCCAGATTGCTTCTACACTTGTTATTTTTGCTCTCATTTGATTAAACACTTTCTTTATCATCATAGCCATTTGTATGGTATTGATTTCTTGAATATTATTAATATTGTATTCCAGGTGTTGGCCAAAGGTTATTCTGGGGTGGAATCAATAGTTATCAACATATGGTGGGCCGTAAATGGACTCACAGGAGCTGTTGTTTAATGTGAATTCTGCTATTGGAAGCTATTGTACCCAGTCATTTGGTTGATAGTTGACAAATACTCTGAGGTACTGTTCTATAACTGTATGAATTTGTTGAAAATGGCCATCAATTTGGGTATGGAAAGCCACAAATAATGTCCATTCAATTTCTAATTATTTGCATGTATTTCCATAACTCAGAAGCAATCTGTGGTCTGCTATCTGACACTGTGGAATCTGGTAAGCCATCGAATCCTGATCCATCTCAGATGAACATTGTTTCCAGCTTTGTTTCATCTGAATCATCATGAAATGGCACCAAATTTTTCATTTTAAATAGTCTGTATACCACTATCTATAAAGTATTGTAACTATCACTCTCTGGATGTTTTACTATAAAGTCCATACTGAGATTCTCCAAAGGCTGTTCTGATACTTCTAGTGATTTGAGCCATCCATGGGTCATCTGATTTTCAGGGTTGCTGCATTGGTATGTGTTGTAATTTCGGAGATATCGGTATACATTTTACTTTATTTCTTCCTATTGCTGGCTTATTTTCAGCAACTTAAAAGTTTTGCTCTTCCTTGGTAACCTGCCGCTGGAGAATAATCATGCTATATAACTACACCATTCATTTCCATGACTGTTACTGTGTGTGCTTCAGCAGAATCTATGCAGAGTCTTTTACTGCTGTCATACAAATATTTTTGGTCTTTATTCTGGACCAAATTCCAAAGGTTTTCATAGTTTATTTGTGCATTGTACTTGTTCATAATCTTTGTAAATAATATAATCATTCTTTTCTGTATTTCATTGCCATGATTCTCCATTTTGAGTATTATTTGTTGGGCTTTTTCTGCCCTCCCCATTGGAGAAATATCTTCTGGCATTCTACTTAGTTGGTTAGGCTTCTGGTTTTGCTTTTTCAGTTGATATATATTATGGAATTTAAATCTTGACAGGAATTTGGACCATTGAGTTTGTCTCCTGTTGAACAATTTTGATATTGTGAGGTATTCCAGGTTCTTATGGTCTGTCAGTATTTCAATCAAATATACTGAACTGTTGAATTCCAGTCTCCATTGCTCTAGGCTCTAAACCATTGCTTCTGATCCTTGGTCATAAATTTCATATTTCTCATTGGATCATATATATTTCATTGAAAACTGATTGCAGGAAGAAAAATTCCTTGATTGTCTGACTGTAATATTACTCCTGCTGACACATAGCTGAATATATTGATTTTAAGGAAAATTTCTGCATTGTAAATGAAGTGAACTTGTTCTGGTGCAGATGTAAAGACCTCTTTCGATTCTTTGAATACTGTCTTTTAATCTGGTCCCCAGCAAAATAGTGCCAGTGTGTTGGTAAATTTGGTAAATGATTGTACCACTTTGCTATAATTGCTTATGAACTTTCAGTACAAATTGGTGAATTTTAAAAATTCTTGAACCTCATGGAGTTTGCATGGTGCCTTGCATTTCTTGACTGCTTGTACTATTTGAGGACTATTTGAATCCCATTTATTCCTACTATCAACCCCAGATGTTTGATCTCTTTATAATGAAACTTGTATTTTTCCACATTTAGGTATTCCTGGTATCATTGAATGTTTGCATTATGGCCTGGATATGTTTTTATATTTCTTCATATAGTTGCTGTATATAGGAATATCATCCACAAAGGCCATGCAGAATATGTCCAAGAATGATGATAAGGGGTCATTCATGGATGTCTAAAAGTATCCTTGTGTATTGATTGGCCCAAAAGGTACTACCAGTGATTCAAACGGACAGTAGCAAGTACTGAATACTGTTGACAATGAATTGTAGGGGTTGATCAGAATTGAAGAACCAATTCAGTTTGTGGCAGATCACATTATACCAAGCAATCTGTATTGCAACAACTTGAACTATTCCAGATTTCAAACGAACGAAGTAAGCGAGTTGTTGTCTGATTAGCATGATTTATAGTTTATCATATAGCTGACTTCATGTGAGACAATATCAATTGAACATTGTGCTAATTGGACAAAAAATCACTAATGTAATTTTGTTCAGAAATCAGTGATTGGCAAATTGGTTTTTTACAAACCAGCAAAATTTGACAAATCTGGGATCGACTCAAATCAATTCGCTTACTTGCCAACACCCGTGATGAATGTGGTGATTTATTTATCCCCTGCTGTACTTCTATTCATATCTAAAATATAATGTATATTGAACTTACTATTCATGCTGACCTTTGAGGATTTGAACAGTATTACTTGAAATCATGGTAGTAGGTAACAATTCTGTATTTTTCCTTTGTTTTGGCAAGATAGTTTATACAGAGTTTTAGGCCCCTATCTGGTTTTGGTGCAAACAGTACTGGGGCTCCATATTGAGCTGTCCATGATCTAATGAATTCTTTTGAAAAGTTTTCGTCAATGCATTCATTTATGATAGGCAGTTCCACTTGGAACAGGATGTAGATTTGTTCAAACAGCAGTATAAATCCGTTTTGAAGATGGATTTTATTGTCATAAAGTCTATGTGTCGATAGTCCTTCAGCAATTATTTTATAAAATAGTGGAAGGAATCTGCGGTATTTAATTGGTATTAATCGTTCTGGAGGTTTTTTCTGATGATTCTTAATTTTGAGGGCTTGTTAATTTCTTACAAAGTCACCATATGGACCTGAAGCTTCCACTTTTTGTTTCTGTATATATAGGACGCTACTGCTATAGTATATATATCTATCTTTCATTTGTTCAGATTTACCATTGTTTCTATAGAATTTGCCCATATCCATATACTCGAATTATATTGACAATGTCTGTTAAAGTAATTTCTTTTGAAGTACATTCCCTTGCTGTCAAATTTGATTGCAATATCGTGAGGTTGAAACCAAAGCAGCCCTTGGAATATTAGATGGTCTCCTAATTTTGTAACAAATTCTATCCGTTGTTTCTAATGTCAATATATTTCTAACATTTTCTTTTCCATTGATGAAATGGTTCCTGGTTCAATGGATCTTCCATCCATTTCTTCCAACTCATGTGACTCTCATAGGTCTGTTTCTTCCTACTGCAGATGGCAAACAAAATCTTTATTCACAAATACTACTTTTGTGGCTCCACAGTTGGTTAGTATATGGCTATTGATTTCCTATCTTCAATGTTGAGTAAGCATATCACAACTATGTGTGTATATGTCATTGAAGATTACTTTATTTCAATACTGTTGATCAAATATTGTGACATTCCAAAACTCAATATATCATTTGTAAACCAAAAATATTTGTTTTCACTGCAATGGCCATTGTTATTGCACTGGTTTAGACTTTTCCCAATTCATCTCCTTTTTTCTTCCATTGCTCCTGATCCTGATTTTTCTTGAACAGATTCATTTCTACCTATTCTGATTCTGCTTTTAACTTTTTTAGACAACTTGCTCCAAAATACCTAGAATCTTTATACTACATATATAATCCTCCTGCTCTTTGATGCTTGCATTTCCAACCTTTGATATTCTTTTCCTTAACTGCTGAAATATCTATAGGAACAAAAGCATGATAATCTTCTACTATTCCCACTAGAGTCACCTTTGGGGTAAATTTGGTATAGTTTGTGGTTTCAGGTTTCTTGGACCCTGCCATCCATCTTTCAGACTTGCATTCAGCACTTTGAAAGTGAAATTGGGAGTCTGTCATTGAGTACATATTGATGAATTCTGTGAGGTCTGATGCAATATCCTAGTATCATCGGGAATCTTTCAATTCTTCAGACAATCCTTGTAGTAGTACTTTCTATTAGGCTTCCTGATTCCAATAGTTATCAAGTGCCCATTGTTGGAATTCTGCCTAATATTGTGTGAATTCTCATACTTTTAGCCACATTTTGAGATATTTACAATTCTCTATGGTATTGTTCCAGTTGTATAAGATGAGGATCAGTGATTGAATAAGGATCAATGATGAGGGACTATAGTTGTTTGGCAAGAAAACAGGTTCATGTATTATGAGAATAACCAACAGCTTTCCCACTGAAGATACAGATGTTGGAGCAAGGGAAACAGGTTATGAATAATCACCGACAATAATGGGAAGAAGCCAATGTGGCAACAGTGGTCTGAGCACGGCAGTTGTAAGGGTGGTGAATATAGTTGGTTCAAGTTTGGATGTATAAGAAATATGTGTGTAAAGGTGATGATGGTTGAATTTATTGAATATAACAAAGGGGATTCAGTGGAGAGTTTGTTCGCTCATCACTCATTCTCTAGTCCACAAAATAATCAATACCTTTGGTATCAATATCTGTTCACTCTTGTAACTCCAGAATTCGATTCTCATGTCATGATTGCAGTACCTGCATTCCCGAAATTCCAGATGGTTTTAATAACGCCTAGAACGCTGAGCCTGAATCTTGAAAGAAGAACGAGTCTAGAATCGATTATACTGATTAAAATTTCAGTTTATATGTTGATACCCTCGCCATTCAGGCTGCTACTTTTGCCACCACCCCTGTAACACAACTGGTATTGTTTTCAAATCCATAAGCAACTCCAAAAACAGATTGGATATCCACTCCTATTGGAGACACATGTGTTTGGGTTGTCTGTAGACCATTCGAAGATGCACAAATCAAGATATCTTTAGTAATAGGTGCTATGTCAAAGTCAAATACATGAGCGAAGACGAGTATACTTGCGATTACATTGAGTATTGTTATTGTTTGGAAGACAATGGAGACCAAGACCATGATTACCTAAACCCAACTATTCATTGTAACTGCAGATCAATCCAGGACTGGGCCATAATATCTATCTGTAACTGCAGCAAAGAGGAGTTTGTTACCTTCTTCAATTGTATTGCGGAACATGACTGTCTTCTTTGATTCCTCTGGATCATCAACCTTGAGTCACTTTAGCCATGGTAGACAACCCAATACTAAGCAGATACGCTTTTGTCCTAGCAGAGATAAACTTTGCCTAGACAGACATCTAAACTAACATCAAGGCTATTGAAGAGTGCTATACAGTCAACAAAAGATTGTTGTTTAAATTCCAACTAGTAGAGCATTTCTACCACTAAATGGATCATCAATGGATTGCCCCGAGGCATTATTGTACAAAAATCCTGGATCTTGCTGGCAGTGTGATATTTCTTGAAGTAATGATCGGTTGGATATACTGGGAAATCAAAAGCCAGTGGGTACACCTGTGTGATGATTGCCTGGAAGTGGTAAGTTGACTACCAGGGCCAGGGTTTGATATCCACAACTGTCTATACAAATCATCTTTTGAGAACACAAATAATCATTTCAAGCACCTGCCAAAACAATAGTCCACACTACATTCAGATCACAAGGATGGACTCAGATATTATGTCCCTAACAATAATCACAGACTTCACACCTGAAAATAAACAAGATGTTCTGAAAGCAGCCAATGAGATGAAGAACTACATTAGTCAAATAGCAGGAGCACCAGCCTCCAACATCAAAAATCAGGTCAGGCTACAATACAACCAGATCACAATACAGAGAGAAAGAATCACTGTATTGATGACAGAAGGGAAGACACTTCTAACAAACAAGAGAAACATTGACCAAGAGCTGGCATTAACAGAACAAAAGGTGAGGGACTTGGAAGCAAGAGCAGCCATCTGTACACATAGAGACTTGCAGGCTAAGATCACAGATCTAGAACAATGACTGGCAAACAGAGCACCGGAAGAGACAAATAAACTAAAGCATTAGCTGGAACAGATTGACAAATAGTTACAGAACTGTGGAGTGGAAAGAAACAAATATCTGTATTAGGTCAAAAGAGTACTTGTACCCACCAGGAATAGTAGTGGAGGAACACCAGATGGACATTGCGGCCACAAGGATGGCAATGTGCTCCAATTCTCAGAAACAGACAGAAAGGCAGTCTCAAGGTGGCAACTTCAGTTGGCATTGAAATTGCAAGTCAATCCATGCTGGTTTTACAATGAACAAGCCAAAATGAGATACGCAGTCAACAGATCAGAAGGAATGGCCCTCCACTAGTCACAACTATACTGCGACAAAGTAACAAGCGACATCAAGTTGGACAGCCTACAAACCTTACTCAACAAATCACAACTGGCTTTTAGGAATTAGGACATCCAAGCAACAGCAGAAATGGAACTCAACAAAATATGCCAAAAAGACAGAGAGTTCTCCCTATACTGTGCCAAATTCCAAAGACAGGAACCAGATGTCAGCTGGAACAATACTGCAAAAGGGAACACCCTTAGAAGAGGCCTATTTGAAGAACTCAAAGACACCCTACAGCCTATTGAAATACCTTGATATCTCAATGAATTTGTAAAGCTATGGTCAAAACAAGGCTGCCAGATGGAAGCCCGTGCAGCAGACAGCTGATCGGAATGATCGACAGGGAGATCAATGACACCTAAAACTGCAACCAATACCCCAGGTGCCCAAGAGGCATCACCAGTGGGAACAGTTGCTGATTATAATGGTGCTTCACCCATAGACCGTTCTCTAGTAAAGAGAAAGAAAATTACACCAGAGAAATACATAGGTCAAAGCGTAGGAGGACTATGCATGTACTATGCAGATTCGAGGCACATTGCAGCAAGCTGCCCAATGAACTTCAAGGCAGCATCAGGGCAATTCAAAATGAATTGATTCAAAGAAAATCATGAACATGGGAAGGGCAAAGACAAGGACATGAAAGTGGGAAAAGACTAAACCAGTGTAATAACGATGGCTATTGCATATGAATCTCCTTTGTCAAGAAATGTTATGTCTAGTTTGATATTTTGCAGTTTTAAATCAATAGTATAGAAATAACTGAGCCTTCAATGGAAAGCAAGCACCTTGTTGTGAAATGTTCACCCAAAATTAGAGACAAATCAGTCAACACCCATCCATTGATTGAGTTCTAGCTACAGGAATAGTATTTGTGGATAAAGATATTGTTACCAATCATCATTTGGAACAAAAAGAATTATGACAATCATGGGCACTGGAAGTAATTGATGGAAGATCTATCCAATCAGGAACCATTACAACAATCACCAAATTGAATCTGGGATTATGTAGACATCAAAAACAACTGCCAGCATTCGTTACAAATTAACACACTATTCCATAGTACCAAGGCTCCCATGGCTGCAACTTCACACTGTCACATTCAAATTCCAAAGCAAGGGAATCGGCTTTGAGAGCAATTACTGCCAACAACACTGCCAACACCATTCAAACATATGGGTATAGGAGATCATATGCAAACAAAAAAAAGAATGGACAAACCACAGTTGGACATGTGTGCCCTAGCAGCATTACGTTTGATGGGATGAAACAAGAAGGAGAAATGTAAGATATATACAGTAACTCAGTACGAAATCAGCAAAGCCTTTGATATTAAGAATCTCAATGAGATATAGCTGGAGCAGCTAATACCAAAAAACTACCATGAGTTTCTTCCATCATTTGATAATGTAGTTATGGAACAACTACCATCTTACAGACTATACGACCACAAGATCACACTTCACGAAGGGTTCACACCACCATTTGGACCAATCTATAACCTATTGACGGAAGAACTACAGATATTAACAGACTGGAATGAAAAGAAAAGACCAAAGGGATTTATTAGATCATTATTGTCACCATGTGGGGCCCAAGTACACTGTGCATCCAAGCCTAATGGAGGGCTAAGATTCTGTGCAGACAATTGTAGATCAAATAAAGGAACAATCAAAAACTGCTAGCCATTACAGTTGATCCAAGAGATACTGTTCAAACTCTCAAAAGTACATATCTATACTACACTGAATGTAAGGGATGCCTTGAATATGATCAGGAATGCAGAAGGAGACCAATGGAAGACAGCTTTCAGAACCCACTATGATTTGTTCAAATTATTGGTAATACTGTTCAGATCGACATAGCACCAGCATCTTTCCAGGGGCTCATCAATGATACATTATGACCATTGCTAGAAATATATTGCACAGCCATCATGGATGATATCCTTATTTGCAGCAACAATATAAGTGAAGATAAGGCACACATCTGGGCTGTAATGTAAATGCTTAGGGAAGCAGAGCTCTACCTGAAGGCAGATAAATACAAGTTTCACCAGGAAAGAGTCAAATATCTGGAATGATTAGTAGAAGTTAATGGAATTCAAATGAATCCTAAGCAGGTACATGCAGTCAACAAATCGGAAGCACCAAGCAAACTACAAGAGGTACAAGCAGTTTTAGGATTTGCCAATTTCTACTGAAAATTTATAAGAAACTACAACAAGGTTGTACAACTATTGACCAAACTCAAGGAAAAGCTACTACTGTTTCACAGGAAACCGGATCAAAAGAGAGTATTTGTAGACTTAAAAGAGGCCTTCACAAGTGTACCAGTACCGGCCCATTTGAACTACATCAAAGACATTGTCTTGGAAATGGAAGCTTTAAACTACATGTTCCTGGAAGTACTATCACAATATGATGATCAAGGGATTCTGCACTCAGTAGCATTTTTCTCCAAAAATCATATACCCACCAAAAAAAACTATCAATTCTACAATCAAGAACTAGGAGCAATAGTAAAAAGTTTCAAATGATAGAGACCAGAATGTGAAGATTCAGCCCATCCAATGAAAATACTAATGGACCATAAGAATCTGGAATACATCATGACTGCCAAACAGCTCAACCAGTGACAAACTTGATGGTCCAGATTGCTGTCAAGATTCAAATTCCACATGATATATTTGACCAGCAGAATATGGTCAAAAGTCTAACACTTTGAAAATAATGTCAGGAGATATTCCTGCACAGGGGGGGGGGGGGGTCAGAAAAAACCTAACAAGTGATGCTCAAAATGGGAGGTCTTGAAGAGCATATTCAGAAAAGAATGATCATGTTGTTTGCGAAAGTTTGAAACCTTGAAAACGATCAAATCAGTCTTGTGAAGTTGTCACGGTTGTGTCGAGTGAGGATCGAAGAAGGAATAAGGATCGATGAAGGGGAAAGGGAATACGAAGGAAAACAGGTTTTGTTGGAAGGAATCAGGTTTTGATGGAAGGAATCAGGTTTTGTTGGTTGTGTTGTAAATATGGCGTGATGGTTATGGCATAGGCCGCAGACTGAAAGGGTTGCGTACATAGTTGGGTGGAGTTAGGATGTATTTTGGAACGAGTGAGCAAAGGTGACGACGGTCGCGTGCACTGTATATAAGGATGCTGGATTTGCGGAGGATAGGTCTGTTCTTCACTCGTTCTCTAGTCTACAAAACAATCAATAGCTTCGGCAGCAACCTTTGTTCACTTCGGTGATTCCGGATTTCGAGTCTCTTGCTTGTTACGCAGTACCCGCGATCACTGCACCACCGCACAATACCTCTGTGTTAGTTTGGTTTTTATAACCCCTAGAACTCCGAGCCTTGAACCCTTGACAGAAGAACGAGTCTATAATCGATTCTACTGGTTATATTTTAGTATATGTGCCGCTACTCTCATCGAAGCGGTTGTTACTTTTGCCATAGACCCTGCAACTCCCTTTGCTCCGTGTTTAAATCAGTTGGAAAGTTCGAAAATAAGCTCACAGTACACAGCTTTTGGAGACACTCCTGCGTTGTGTGCCTGTGGAAACATCCACGAGAAGGATCCACGCTGTTTTAGATGCCAGCATACGACAGCAACAAACCTCAACAATCCCGAATCAATTTCCTCGACCTAGCTGGTCCAACCCTCAACCTCTTCGAACAAGAACCCCTGAACGCCTTTGATAGCATCGACGCTATCCTCAACGAATCCGAGGAACCCTTGGAAGCATACTTCTGGGACAAACCACAAGCGGTATCTCCTTGGAATAGCTACTGGACAGAAGCAGCAAGCAACGGAGGAGGCCTCCAAATCGACAACGCAGTATTCAAAAACTTCTGGACCAAGTACTACGGTCTTCAGGTCGATAGCCAAAACGAAGAACCGTGCTACTGCGAACATATCTGCGGAGGAACACATACAACAATCGGTAGAGCAGCAGAAGCTTAATCAACCATATCAGAATCTACGATCAAGGCAACACAGAAGAACATAGAAAGCCAAATCTCGTGGGCAGATTACAACGAACGAAAGGCGAACAAGGGAAAGGGAGTTGACCGCGAATTACATCCGTTCCTTTACCAACCCCGCTAATCATCGTAACAACACCCAGTAAACACGAAGTGTTCTTCTGGTAGATGGTCAACCCGTTTCTAGAAGCAGAAATCGAAGCGGCAGTTCAACAAATTCAAAACAACATACACAAAGTCAGAGACTGTTTGTCAGAACCTCGCCTCCTCACGGCCGCCTCTCTACATCATAAGAAAGATGTCCGGAGAACCTTCACGATCGACTCGCGATGTCATGTTGACCGGAGCCTCACAGATGCAGCTGGAAATTGTGGCAACAAAAAAATACAGAAATCATGAGCGAAACTCAGCTCAGGGAGCACATCGGGGACATCAACAAAGGGCTGAAAGCAATAAGCCAACTACCAACGACCAGCAGACTGAACGAATTGCTCAAGGAACAGCAATCTGTGAAAAATGCGGAAGTACGAATATCGGAATTGTTGGCAGAAGGAGAAAAAGTCGTCCAGGAAAGGGACAATCTGAAGCAGGAATTACTGCTTACTCAACAAACAGCGGCAACAACAGAATCACCGCAAATATGCAGTCATGGGGACCTGGTTGAAGAAATCCGGACCCTAAAACAAGCATTGGAGGAAGCAAATCCAGACCTGGCGGAGTTGAAACAAGATCTGGAAGATGCTCAAGCTCAAATGGACAAGTTTAGGGACCTGGCAGAAGAAAATCGACAACAGGTAACCAGGATTCTGAAGTTAACAGAGGGAAGAGGGGGAGAGTCAAGAGTAAGAACAGAAGGGGAAGAGCGAGAAGAGAAGGTGAATGATATCACCAGTTTTTCAGGAGAAGATAGGAAGGAACTTCGAGGGTGGAAGGTGCAGCTGGCATTGAAGATAGCCGGAACGCCGAAGGCATTCAACAACAAACAGAAGAAGCTGAGGTATGCAGTTGGATGTTTGAAAGGAGTGGCTCTGGCACAGTTAATGCCACACTGTGACGAAATCTCAGGGGAAGCCAAACTCAATACCCTGAAAGACCTAGTTGACCTGCTGGACGTAGCATTCGGAGATCAAGACAGAGCAGCAACAGCGAAGAGAGAACTCGAGAAACTCAGGCAACGAGACCGCGAATTCTCATCGGGAAAAAACCATGTCGCGCCTAGGACGTACGTAGGTCTGGGGCGCATCGGGCGCTTAAATCGAAATCTTTTGAGCCTCGACGTGGCGTGACACTGCACGTACGTATACACGACCCGGGGGTTGCGTTTGCGCCTCCTGACGTAGTATTCCTTACTAACGCAGCCATGCAGTGCACCCATTTCTTACTGACGCAGTATCTCTGTTACTGACGCAGTATCTCTGTTACTGACGCAGTATCTCTTACCGACGCAGTTATACGGTGCGCACACCTATTGATCCACAATACTAATCATATGACGCCAGAGTGCAATGTATACCTTGACATAACGCACTGTTCACTGCATGCGTCATTTATACGATGCCTTGAATTGCACTCACAGCTCGGGCGACGGATACAGTACAGTGACGTTAATGTGCATGATGTTCGATATTAAAGCCTAATATATACAGTTTCCCGTTCCAAATGCCATCCTACACGTCGCAGCCAGCTTGAAGCACATCCTTTAAACTGCTCTCTCCTTCGCAGTCATCCACCGATTCCGACTCTACGTCCTCGTCCTCATCCACATCCTCATCCTCGTCCTCGTCCGCCACCCCTCATTCTCGACCTGATCATCATCCTGCTGGAATCCACGACATCGCTGGGCACGACTCCTGGCACTGTGTATGTCATCATGCTCGTTGTCATCATCATTGTCGCTATCGTCAACCCTATCCTCATCATCGAAAGACAAATATTTAGCAATGGGGATGCGGATCGCTGAAATGATCGGAGTCTCAATGTCCGGCTCCATCATCAGAGCTTCCATCGCAGTCTTGTTTAACACCACCCGACGAGGTTTGGTAGCAACGGCAGGCGTGTTATTTGCTCCATTCTCACGTAGAATGAGGTTGTTGAGAGCCGCCCGTATGGACTTGATTACCTTCTGTCTTAAAGGAGATGGGAGATCGTTCCAAATATTGATGAGATCGGTGTAAGTCTCTGCAAAATGTTAGAGCAATTGCATGCATTGTAAAGGCCATACTTACCGCCGTCATTATCTCGATTGAAGTAGTACTCCCACTCGGGCCTTTTCCGCCGGATCTCGAAGTCATCGCTATCAACCTTTGTCGGAGCTGAACCTCCATTTCTTTGCCACTCTGTCAGTGCGTGATGCGATGCCGTACATGTTAACACAATCAGTGCCGGGGGTGTCTGTTCTCGAATCCAATCATGGAAGCCCTCCAAATGCCTGCCGCGTTTGCGTATTCGTTGGAAGAAATGGAGGTATAGAAATCGTGGAATCTCCTCGGCAAGAAAGTAGCTAGCTCGTTCCTGGTGGTGTTAGCGATGCTGAGAATGGCTGACAGGACTCACCTCAGGTTCGTTCGTACGATCGCATTGGCGCACAGTGAATGTAAAATCTGAAAGTAGTTGGTCAATGTGTATGAGGCGCTCATCATCGTCTTCGAAACGATGCAAGTTGTATAGTCTCCCTACACGATCACGGGCCTTCTTTATCAGGTGCGATCGGACTGCATTGCAACTGTTTTTGATCTGACACACGGCCGGTTAGTCAATGAGAATGCAATTCTGGGAGATACTGAACTATCTTGAGACACTGCTTCTGACGTTCCGGGAAGCTAATATTGACTCCTTCCTGCCTGCATGCCTTGGGCCAGCAATACTCTACTGACTTTGTGTAGAAACGATGTTAGTCGGTATCTACCACTCTCGAAATTGTATAAGCTACCAGCATTAACTCAGCTTCAGTTGGAAATAGTCTCTCGCTCAGTAGTTGTTTCTCCATCATGCGATGCATTGTCTCCAGTACAGCAGTAACTCGAAGGTCACCTGGTGCAAGGACACTTCGACTCCCATATCGTTTGCTCCTGACTGACAAAGTCGACGGTGTATTCGGCGGAGACGATGTGATGAGTTGTGAAGCCGATGATGATGGGTGTGGACTCCGGAGATGACTAAGGTTCGTCGCTGAACGAATACCGACGGAAATGACACTGGGTGATGGCGATATTGAAATGGAGGCTGCATTCGGCGGGGGCAGAGACGGCTGCAGGGCTGCAATGGGTGTAGATGCTGAGGTGATCTGAGTAGTCGAACCTTCGATACGTGAAGCTGTAGCCTTCGTCCGCTTTCACTTCTGCCTGTCAGCCTGCAAAGTGAGTTTCCTCTTTTTACCGTTTGCAAAACGTGGCATTGGGGAGACAACTCCAGGAGTGGCCGGTGTTGCTTTTGGAATTGAGCATGTGGCCTTGTGCAGTGGCTTTGTTGTTCGAGTCATTTTCAGAAAGCAGAACTGGCAGAAAAGCAGAAAGAGTGGATGCAGTTGCGAATTCGACTCCACGGTGCAGACGAAGGTTAAAGCAGTGTGGAAAAGGACCGACATGTCGCTGTGAAAAAGTGGTCTCATAAAGGGGCAGATTCACACCATATTGTATTAGCTTGTCACGAAAATGTCGCGTACAATCTAAAATACGACTCCTGAAGATGGAGATACAATCCTTGCTAGCCCAAATACAATGCTCGATATTAGAAAACCAACGCCAAAAATCAAATCCCTAACGTGTCGTTAGCTTGCTAGTCAATTGCTGGAAAGATAAGGGACGTACTGAAAGAGTGAATCAAACACTAGCATCCCCCGCCACGAAACAAAGACAATAATTCTAAGAAAACCCAAATGAGACGAAAAACAACTCTGTAAAATGCAAAAAACGACTCCACCCGGCCCAAACACGAACCTAACACGTGTGTCAGTATGCTATTCATTCGCAGCACTATTAGACGTACCAAAAATCATAAGTCAAAAATACCTCCAGGTGGAGTCAAACTCAACGCCTCGAGCTGTATAAAGCTCATACTGGGATTGGCATCTTGGTGCGTGCCAATTGCTACCGACCCCAATGGCTTAACACTCTCTGACCCCGGCACATTGTCATACATTGCCTCACGCTCTATCAACACCCCCGCCATTACCGACCTTATCCCCGCTGCACCTCTTGTGATCTCTCGTTCCTTAATTGTGCAACTACTGGGTCATTCATTGATTCCTCCAGCACAGATGACGACTCCTTTTCAAGCGGCGCAGCGGACACGTCTTGGAGAGGGGCAAACTTGACGCGGCGAGTGGCAGTCACCTCCGGTTGTGTCTTTGCTGGGTGGTTTATTGCGACGAACCTGGCAGCAGGGGTCGGGCAATTGGTCGGTTTGGAGGCACCAGTTGTTCTCGGAAGAAATGGTTGAGGTTGTAGTGGTGGTGTTCGTGGAGTAGCCCTTGCAATAATTGGAGGTGCAACTGCCATTGCCTTCAGAACAGCCACAACGATGAGAGGGTTGTAAGCTGTAACAGAGAAGAAGGTGGCCACGGAGTCGTTGCTATTCAGTCGAGTTGCATCACATGGCCGCAGAGAGGTTTCGCCCGGCATGACTAGACACCCAAGAATATAATTGACATCCCTGGCGGGACATAGGCGACTGACAGCACGTTGTAAATTCTTTGCGTTCGGATTCTCGACTCGTGAGAGATGCCATCTGTTTGCGCTGTGGTGCACGAAGACGTCGTCCCAACGGAGGTATTCTTCTGGGTAGCTTTTAGGGTCAATGATGCAGACCCTGAAGGTGTATGTGAGATTTGGGGCGGTAGGGATGGCATCGGTCGAAATGTTATCCAGTTTTCGCATCTTCTGAGGGACATTGGCAACAATGGTAGGTGGCGTTCCATGTTGTGGATGGTGGGTTCAGCTTCGGTTTCCCAGGATACCAGCTGCCTTTCTTCGCATGGGCTTTGCCACGTTTGGAGTCGTCGTCGCAGGAGTCGTCGTTGTCGGTAGGTAGGGGTGGGTTTTCTTTGTGATACCGATTCATCTGGACCCGAGTTTTGTCGAAACAGTCCCGGAGAAACGCCCGGAACCCACTCCACCATTCAATGTGTCGTGGTTGTGTTGATGCCCGCTGCTTCCACATTCCCTGAAACTGTCTAAAGTGCCTTGTAGTCACTGGGTCCATGAAAAGGATATCATACATCAAGTCAATTGCACCATCATCCTTGATACCGTGAATGGCATACATCCAAATAAGGCCCCGAATGTGCTCGGCCATGAACTGCTTCGCGAAACCATCTAGGAGTAGAGTATCCTTAATGGCATCGGTTTTGGAGGGGGTGGATGGGATCTTTTTGGGTGGCATCGCAATGTTCTGAGCTTTATATAAGAGGGGTAAGAGGGGTAAGGCAGGGTTAGGGTTAATGTGTCAAAAAACAATAATCAGAGTAAATAAGTAAAGATGGAGTTGATAGAGAAGATGGAGAAGAATCGAAACGGAGGGAGTATACGGCAGTATATATACAGTGCAAAGTGAACCATCCAAGGTGCTAGAATCGTGGGAGCGGCTCGCAGGCTAAAGCGTTGGTGATATCAAACATCGTGCTCGAGAAGGAGCATTCCTGGTTGTGAGTCACAATCGGCACTTCTCTTCCAGCCTGAATGATGCTCAGCATGTTTTATTCGACTCTGAGAGCCATTTGAAACACTCCTAGAGTCTTGTCAAGTGATTGTTGGGTCAAAGCGTCGAAATCTGTCAGTTTGAGTCCCTACCGTACGGCTGTGACGTCAAGTTCCAACATAATGACGCAGTGCGGTTTCAATACCAGTCGGGACCTGCCATTTAGAGTGAGAGAAGTGTCACCGGCATCTCTGACCGTGCAGAGACCTCCGGGCACACCGGTTTCACTTGGTGCCGTGGTGTCATGAACTCTGAAGACGAATCTTGGCACAAAAAATGAGTGATATCGCATGTTTTCGCCCAAGGTTCGCCCAGTCAAGTGCACTAGCAGCCCAAATACACTTGCAGCCAAGTGCATTTTGAGCCCAAGCGCACTTTCAAGCCCGCTTTGAACGGCAAATGGTCCAAATGGAGGTGAAGCTCTGAGAAATACATGTTTTATGGACGATATCTCCGCCTTGAAGAGCTTCCATGGCATTACGCTTAATTCCACTACCCTTGCATGGCAACGACCCATGCATGGCAACGCTCAAGACATTCTGTATTCAGCTCTCAGCATGTTCTACATCGCGTGAACCATGGCTCCCATACGAACTTCGAATCATTTGTGTCCTGTATGCTTGAAACCATACAAGTCTGACCTGTGGCTCTACAAACACATTGAATGCGATCATCCTCGATATCACGCCCAACGCCTTGAAGCAATGACAGACTCCAAGCCACATGAACACGTTCGAAAAAACTTCCAGCAATGCGTTCATAATTCTCAGAGTGGTTTTCATGCTAACCATAACCACGTTGACGATCCCGACGCGTTTCCTCCGTTGCACACGTCTCCTTCTCCAGAACCATCCGAATTAGACTTGAACACAATTGCAAACTTCTCATATCCCGATGCCGGTGCCCCTGTCGCATACGTTCCGACCGACGATGAGCACAACGCTGAGCAATACTTTGACAACCCCTTCCATCCATTCGACAGTGAGGAGGAGTACAATTTTACAGAGCTTGTTACATCAAAAGGTCTTCCCGCAAGCGTCAACGACGACTTACTGAAGGGCAACTGCGGCCTTAAAGAGAGTGTGCGCGATTCTCTGAAATCGAATTACCACCTCCGACAGAAAATTGACGCAATGGAGGATGGACTCGGCCATGGCTCCTGGAAGAAAGCTACGTTGCAGATGGCATGGAGTGTGCAGCATCCAGATGCAATTGAGTTTTGGCACCGTGATATTATAGAGTGTGCACAATGGCTACTCCGGCAGCCAGCATATGAGGAACATCTTACTTATACTCCGAAACGTTGCTTCAATGATTCTGGGCACCGTGTTTACAACGAGATGCATACTGGAGACTGGTGGTGGGATAAGCAGGTAAGCTTCCTTCTTATGCCGTTTACAATGCTCACAATTATGTAGACAACAATACCCGCTGGTGGCACGCTGGTGCCGATGCTATTCATGTCTGACGCCACCCACCTCACGAACTTCTCGGGCGACAAGAAGGCATGGCCAATATATATGACGATCGGCAACCTATCAGCAGCCGCACGGATGAAGCACACAATGCACAGCGTGTTGTTGGTCGCTCTTTTGCCCATTGCCATCAAGATGCGTGATGTCCCGCTCAAAAGAAGAAATGCTCAGAGAGAGCATAATCGAATGGTCTCTCAGAACGTGCTACAGCATGTGTTGCAACCCCTACATAATTTTGAGACTCGCACCTTCTATGCCCGCTGTGCCGATGGTAACTTCAGGCATTGTTATTCGACACTGGCTGCATGGATGGCCGATTACCCCGAGCACCGTGACCTTCACAACATCAAGAATGGTGTATGCTACTGGTGCGAATGCCCCAAGTTGGAGATGGGTAATCTACCCCACCGACATGAGCGACATAACCTCCGGGATCATAATATGTATCGTATGCTCTCGGATTCAAATACACCTCTCAGTATCGCCGAACTCAAACGCCATGATGTGAATCCAGGCTTCAACATCT
>WHVE01001262.1:0-21104 GCA_015178995.1 Trichophaea hybrida
TTTCAAACACAGATTGATTGTACACAGTTTCTGGCGACATATTTACACCATCTGTGCTTGAGGTTTCTGCAGACCTATCAACTCTTTTGAACAATGAGCAAAAGAACCTGCCGCTATACTCATATCTGATATTGTTCAGATTGAGAAAGAGTCTTTCAATGGTCCAACAAATTAGCAGAATTGGGTGGTTATCATCAGAATCCTATGATCTACTGTGCCTGTTAAATACCATACATGTGGGTTATCTGTTCAACTTGCAATTGTGAGATGGAAGAGTTGAATACTTTTTGGATTGTGTTAAAGAACGCAATTGTATTCTTCGTTTACTCTGGATACTCGGCCACAAGACCCTGTGGCCCTGGTACCAAGCCGGACGTTGATCAAAATCCGCCGTTAGGCCTTGATGTATCAGACTACCAATAAATATATTTGGTGTGAAATTCCTTGTGGCAACAATTGCTCAATATACTGGAAATATGGTACCTGGAGGTATATCTTCGATCAGTACCTTCAAGTAGCCCAAACCTTCGGCTGGAGGATCAACAAATACCTACATCAATCACTGTTCAAAAATTGCAATAATGGAAGGCAGCTCCTCAGCACAGGTAGCTCAATATATAGAGCTTTCCAGAATGAGTCAAGAAATAATTGGGATACAGATACTGGTGGATATTACCAAGCTGGACCTATGACAAGCCCTGGAAGTGGCAAATTCAATGAAGAATACCTTGAGTCAACTACCACAGGTACCACCATCCAAAATCTAGAATCAAGTATGTGGACTGAACAAACAAATCATAGCCCAGGCAACAACTATTCACGAAGTTCAAATGAAGAATTCTGCTCTGATGCCAGTATTGAATAATGTCATACCCAACATAATACCTTCGGAGCGGCAATACACACAATCAGTCGGGACGGCATCAGCTGTGACTAGTTTTGGAGGCCAGAGTGATGCTTTTTGAATTGCAAGGGTCTCGAACTGCGAAGCATATTGAACTGCAAAGTTTTCAAACAGCGAAGCTTCTCAAACAGCAATACTTTTCGAACAGCAACACTCCTCAACCAGCGATGTTTCTCTCTAGTGAACGAATTTAGAGAATGCACCATACTGGCCAGAGCGAAACAAGAATAGCGTCGCTCTGAAACTCTCTATGCAACAAAAGCTAGAATATACATCGCTCCGAAACTCTCTATGCAACGAAAGCTACAGAATGCACCGCTGAGATCAACGAAGCTAGTGAAAGCTAATCTCTATGCAAAGACAGCTAGAGGAAGCTACACTCTACCCAATGAAGCTAGCGATCATACCGCTCTGAACATCAAAGCAACTCGCTATCGAACACAGCCTATTTGTTTGGCGGTTAATTAGATCGCAACGATACCACTGGTTCGGCAGTCAGAAACCACAGAGTCAATGCCATGATGGATACCAGTAGTCGGAGTATAATCAATTAATGGTAAAGATTCGGTGGGCTCGGGAGATAGAGTTCTGCAGTAGTTGTGAAGTTGAAGGTATTGGCTTGAATGGCCAGCGGTAGTTGCAAATGTAGTTGCACTGGTTCAAAAGTAGCTGAGGTATGGGAGTTCTAGAGTAAAGAGTGTAATGAGCAGCGAAGAGCAAAGATGAAGGTATAAAGACCTTCTGTTTCTTCAAGGGTAGAAAGGCATCAACTCGAAGATAATCAGATCATCAATCACTTTCTCAGTGAGGGGAACAAGCTTTAACCATATACGCATTTGGAAAGCCATTTCTTTTCATTGAAAATCTTTTAGTTATTTCCACATCCTGAGGAAAGCTCCTGACCCGCTGCAATCGAAGTAAGTCCTGAACCGAACACGGCTACTTCTTGGACCGGTGAATCTGGAGTAACACTCCCGGTGATACAAATAACCTCCTAGTGAACAAAGAGAATACGAACCAAGAGCTCACGTTAACGCAATAACAAGTCAACAACTAGGAAGCAAGAGTACCAGTCTGCACACAGCGAGACATGCGGGCCAAGATCACAGATGTGGAACAATGATCATAAAATAGCATACGAGTAGGAACTGAAGAATTGAAGTACGATCTCAAGGATACACCAGAATAGCTGAGGGTGGTAGGAGATGAAAGAAACGAATATCTGGATCAGATGAAAAGAGTTCTTGAACCGGTGGGCAATAGTTGTAATGGTGGGAAACGGTCGGGGGGATACAGTGGCCACAATGGCAGCAATATTCTGCAATTTTCAGGAACGGAAACGAAGGCACTCCAAGGGTGAAAGGTCCAGATGGCATTTAAATTGAAAGATGGCCCACACTGATTTGACGACAAACAGGCAGAGATCAGATACATTGTCACTAGACTGCAGGAAATAGCCCTCCACCAACTACAACTATATTGCGACGAGGTAACTGATGATGTCCAGCTGGACAGCCCACAAACTCTGCTAACAATGGTATAATTGGGGTTCGGACACCAGCATATTCAAGCAACAGCAGAAAGAGAACTTGATAAAATACGACAAAAAGACAGGGAATTCTCCCTATATATCGCAGAATTCCAACGATGGGAACGCAATGTTAGCTGGAACATTGCAGAAAATGGAAATGCCCTAAGGCGAGGCTTGTCCAGTGAACTCAAAGACTCCCTATAATATACTGGGAGATGACAGGACCACAAGAAATTTGTCAAACTCAGTCCAAAATGTAATTTACAGATCCGGACCCGAGCAGCTGACAGGAGGTCCAGGAGATGGACAGCAGGGTCAAAGAAACACGAAAACCAGAACACCACCACATTCACTCCAGGGGTGGCTCTGGCAGGGATGGTAGAAGAGCACCTCGGTTCTGCTCCGATGGACATTTCCGCAGTGAAAGAAGGGAAGATGATCTCTGAAGAGGGAAAACGGTGAATGGATGGAAAGTTTGGTATGTACTGTGGGAATGGCAGGCATTCCGCTGTGTCTTGCCTAAGGAAATTGAAGGCAGCCTCTGGCCAAGTGGAGATCAATTAATTGAAAGAAAATGCAGATAAAGGAACGGAGCAGGAAGTGGGATCAGGAAAAGTTTATGCCAGTGCAATATGGTTGGCCATTGTGCTGGACACAAATCTTCTTTGTCTACAGTTGTTAAATCTTGTTTTGGAATTTAACAGTTTTCCATTGGTAGTGCAGAAATTAAGGAGTTTTAAATAGAATACTAACATCTTGTTGTGAAGTATTTGCGGAAAATCCGACATAGATCAATCAATGCACATACTGTAATTGATGGTGGAGCCATTCGAATATCATTTGTGGATGAAGGATTTGTACGCCATCATCAGTTGGAAGAGAAGAAATGTTGACAATCAAGAGAGTTAGAGGTTATCAATGGAAGGCCCATCGAATCAGAAACAATTGCAACCATGGCCAAGTTGAACATAGAAATTTGATCACATCAGAAGAAATTACCAGCTTTTGTAAAAAAGTCCGGGTATTAGCCAATGGTGCTTGGATTGCCATGCTTACAACGCCATGATGTTTCTGTCCTATTCCAGAGCCAAAGGATTGGCTTCAAATGCAGTTACTGTCAACACCACTGCGAACACCACTTGAGCATATAGGTATAGGGCAATCATATGGAAAAAACAGTAGATCTGGAGAAATCCAATTTAGATATTTGCACAGTTGCTGCCTCACCATGTATGAAACGAATGAAAAAGGATCACCTCATGGTACATGCTATCACGCTCTACCACATCAACAAAGTGCTTGGAATACAGGATCGATAAGAACAGCCTTTGAAAGAAGTCATCCCTTCAGAGTACCATGAGTTCCTATTCTTGTTCAGTAAGGTAATCACAGAAACACTTCCATTGCATCAACCCTACAATCACAAAATTCAATCACGGAATCGCTTTACCCTACCATTCGAACCCATTTACATCTCATCTCCAGCAGAACTTCAAGTTTTCAAAGAACAGATGGAGAGGAACTTGCCCAAAGGATTTATCAGGTCATCTTCATCACCTTGCGGCGTTTCTGTGTTCTTCAATTCAAAGCTGGAGGGTGTTATGAGACTCTCTGACAATTACTGAAGTATAAATAAAGGAATGATACGAAACTGTCACCCCCTGCCATTAATTTGAGAAATCATCTTAAAACTCTCAAAGGACTGCTATTACACCAAATTTGACGTTTGCGATATGTATAACATGATTTGACTCGCAGAAGGGGATGAATAGAAAATGGCTTTCAGGACCCACTATGGAGTTTGGGAATCCCTCATTATGCCTTTCGGACTTACCAATTCACCAGTGTCATTCCAAGTGTTTATCAATAATATCTTACGACCATTCTTGTATATATTTTGCACAGCCTTTTCGAACGACATCCTGATCAACAGTGGCATCCTAAATGAACATAAGGAACATGTCTGTGCAGTAATGACATTGCTCAAGGAAGCCAGTCTCTACCTAAATGTTGAGAAATATTAGTTTCATAAGAGGTCAAATACCTAGGATTGATTGTCAGAGTAAACAGAATCAGAATAGATCTGGAGAAAGTCCAAGCAGTCAAAAACTGGGAAGCCCAGGAGGAACTTACAGAAGTCTAACCCTTTTGGGCTTTCCTAATTTCTATCGAAGGTTCATCTGGAATTACAGCAGGGTAGTACAACTGCTAACAAAACCTTCAAAAAAGTGAACACCGTTTTATTGGGAATCCGATCAGAAATCAGGATTTGCCGAACTCAAGATAGCCTTTACGACAGCAACAGAATCAGCCCCTTTCCTCTCCAAAAAAAACATAGTCCTGGAACCTGCTGCTCCAAGTTATATATCTGCAGGAGTTGTTTCTCAGTATGATAATCATCGAATATCACTTCCAGTGTCCTTCATTTCCAAATATATACATCTGCCGAAGAAAATGACAAAGTTTACAATCAAGAATTAGGCACGATAGTTAAATATTGTGAAACATGGAGGCCTGAGTGGAAAGGTTCAGCACATCCTATCATGATTCTTACAGATTACAAGAACCTGCAGTATTTAATAACTTCCAGGCTATTGAATCAGAGGCATATGAGATGGTCCAAATTTCTCTTCTGCTTCAAGTTCAAGATTGTCTAATGCCAAGGCAAACAAGGACAGAAGCCTGATGCACATACAAAAATGTCAGGAGATATTCCTGGGAAAGGGGGGGCCGAAAAACCCGAGCAAATCGTACTAAAAACAGAAAACCTTGACCAGGAATTACACAATTCACTGATAGTGGTCTTTGCAGAAACAGTTATCCTCGACAATCACTCAGTAAGTCCCAAACAGTAATATAATTAAATGATAAATGTTTGTCAGCATTGCCCGTACGATAGCAGCAAATTCACAACGT
This sequence comes from Trichophaea hybrida, assembly GCA_015178995.1. Lineage (NCBI taxonomy): Eukaryota > Fungi > Ascomycota > Pezizomycetes > Pezizales > Pyronemataceae > Trichophaea > Trichophaea hybrida. The sequence goes on from WHVE01001262.1 coordinate 5,352, forward strand.
ACAAACAAGCATTGACTAGAAATCATTGAATTGCAAAACGCTCAACCAATGGACGAGGAAATGCTTGAGCAGATCCAGCAGTACCACAATTCACCCATCGCGGGCCACCCAGGATAAGCAAAAACCTACACCCTGATAAGCCACAACCACTGCTGGAACCAGATGAGGAAGGATGTGGACAGCTAAGTTCAAAATTGCCACATCTGCGAGCAGAGCAAGGCAGCCCATAGAAAGACTCATGGCTTGTTACAACCGTTAGAAGTACTGGGGCAACCATGGAAGGACTTGAGCATGGACCGTATAGTCCGATTACCAGAAAGCGAAGGGTTCAACATGATATGGATACTGGTCAATTATCTAACAAAGATACGACACCTGCTACCCTGTATTGAAAAAGTAAATGGAAACAAGCTGGGAGAAATGTATGTTAAAAAAGTGTTACTATTGCATAGACTGTCTGAAACAATGATATCCGATCATGGATTGAAATTCACTTTGGGATTTTGGCAACTTGTCTGTGAAAGATTGGGAATTGAATGAACATTGTCAACTGTGTTTCATCCTCAGACTGATGTCGAAAGTGAAACAGTCAATACAGTAATGGTATAGTATCTCCAAAATTTTGTTAATGATCCACAGGACATTAGGGTTTGGTGGTTATCATTGGCAGAATTCGCAGCTTACAATCATACCTTGGAGATGACCAATTGCTCCAGGTTTTTGAGCAACTACGGCTTACATTTACCAATAACAATCAGCCAACACTCAATCCAAGATTCTAACGACATTTGCAAAGTCAATGCCGAGCAGATGGCCCAGCGGATGGAACAACTTTTTAGCAAACTCAGAGCCATAATGAAAATGGTCCTGGCCATACAGTTTGAGCAGGCCAATAAGTCCCAAAGGGTCAGCACATCATTGGAAGTCAGCAATACAGTTTGGCTGGATACATGAGACATATCAACAATCTGACCAAGCAAGAAACTGGATTGGAAACGCATTGGACCATATGAACTCATCGAGTACATTAGTACCTGGGCTTATCAAATCAAACTACCTAATTAGCAACGCATTCACGATATCAAACTGATATATCATTTGGAGAATTCTGCTCAACATCCTCTCCCATATCAAGAGCAAGAACCCCTACCATTGGTGATAGTTGAAGAAGAAGAGGAGTACAAAGTCAAATAGGTGGACAATTCCAGACTGATCCAAGGGCAACTACAATACTTTGAGAAGTGACAAGGGTACGATGACTTCAGCTGGGAGCCCAAGGCCAACGGGCATGGACTTAAGGCTATCACTGACTTTTACACCAAATGACCTGGCAAGCCAGGATTGTAAACCTCATAGGTACTCAGTATTGGACAGAGGGAGCTACTGTTATGGTAGTACTGAATGACAATTGATGGTGCAGTAATGATCAGTGAATGATAAACAGGATAATGTACAACAAGAATGAAATCAGATTTTGAGCGGAAGACTAAAGCATGATAACAGTGAGATTATGTTTCATTCAAGAATCAAATCAGGTTTGAAACGAAGGCTAAAGTATGACCAATATTAAATCCGGTTCTGAATGGAAGCTAATACACGATGTGAATGAAATTAGTTTTCGAAGCGGTTGACATGGGAAATATGGGAATAGTGCAAAAGAGGTGTACAAAGCGAGCAGGAACTCAGAGATATTATGGAATGAGTGAATCACTGTATATAAACCAGTCGTTCGGTGGAGTATAAGTGTCTTTCTTTACTTGTTCTCTCTTCTATAAAATGATCAATTAGCTTCAGCTTTCACATCTTTCACACTTGGTGATTTTGGATTGAGTCTCTTGCAAAGAATCTTTGTTTGTTTAGCTCTAGACTATTTTCAATTCTCGAATCTTCTGATTTCTAGTTTTTATAACCCCTTGAACTCTGAGCGCCGAACCCTAAATACCTGAGCCACAAACCCATTACAAGAAAAAATTGTATTCCACTTTATCAGTATTTCAATATAAGTTTCAATTGAATAAGTATCAAAGCCAGCTATTGCAATTTAATATATTGGTTACTGGTAGTGTTAGCAACGGTCCCAAATTACGGGTTCGGTCCGGTTCCGGGTTTGGAACCGCACTAAACCCGAACCGTAAATAATTTCCGGTTCCAAACCCGGAACCGAACCGAACCTGCCGGGTTTTGGCGGGTTCCACCTCTAAAACTATTGCTCCAATTAAGTATTTGAGTTCTGATTGGATCACGAAATGTTCTATACGTAGATTATGCAGTTTTTGACGCTCTTTCACCTCCCGCTCTCCGATTTGCGATACAATTAGTATTCGTTGAGTCGCTGCGAAAAACAGTTGATTTTGGGCGTATTTTCGGCTTTATTTCACAGCAACTCAACGAATATTCATCGTATCGCAAATCGGAGAGCGGGAGGTTGAAGAGCATCCAAAACTGCATAATCTACGTATAGAATATGTCACGATCCAATCACAACTTAAATACTTAATTGGAGCAGAAAATATGGCATTATTGGGGCCGATGAAAAATGAGGCTCTGCTGCAGGTGAAACCCGCCAAAACCCGGCGGGTTTCGGTTCGGTTCTGGGTTGGAACCGCTTGTGATTGGGTGGTTCGGTTTCTTGGGGGTTTCAGAACCGGACCGGGGTCCTCGGTTCGGGTTCAAACCCGGACCGCGGCCGGGTAATCCAGAACCGTTGCTAACACTAGTTACTGGCAATAAAATATACAGAGTCCCGGACCAAAAGGAAGTATCAATAGAGAATTAATGATTGTTGTTATTCAATATTGAGCAGTCAAAAATGCCAGTAAAGTATATTTATATTAATAAAATTTAGACAATCTTTATTGACAATTCAGTTTTAACAAATATGTTTATATAATCTTTGAAATGAAACTTCAGAGAATATTGAATGAATTGAATTATATTTTGACTATATTGCAAGGCGGATTTTTATAAAACAAATATTTAAACCAGATGTTATGATCAATTGTACTGATATCATATAAAATCATATATTTACTGAAAGATGAAAAGTAAAGATCAATAATTTTCAATAATACAATATCTTGCATATGAGGAACCCATACTATAATATTATTGATTACAAAGTTCTGATTGTTATTATTGTCAAAATATTTCAAATTAATTTATCCAAACAATTCTCCATATTCTGTATTAGAAATGATTAATCAATCTCAATCACAATTCATGAATATTATCAGGTATATTCTTATTGAATAATTATTCAAGCCAATATTTACAAAATAAATATACTGTATTTGAATAACAAAACATATATACATTAGGACTAAAGTGAATAGTAATTGAAATACCGGGAGCTTCGCCACAGGTCTATCTGGTATAATCAGTATCCGTACATAATTTGGGACTTGCTTCGAAGGTATGTTAGAAAGTTTGCTTAGGATGTGAAATCACTAGAAGGTTTTGAATGAAAAGAATAGCTTTTCAATGTGTATATTGTTAACACTTGTTCTGTTCACTGAGAAGGTTGATTATCCTTTCTACCCTAGAAGAACCCAAGGTCTGTATACCTTTGCCTTCACTTCTAACAAAGACTTCTATCTACACTGTTCTCTAGAGCTCCAGCACTGTAACCGCCTTCGGACCCCCTTTGAACCAATGCCTGTTTCTTTGCAACTACCACGGTCCTCCATCTCTTGATCCTCTATCATTCTAATCATCATTGAATTGAAATCAAACTATGGGTATCTGTCGAAACATCAAGCTCATGGGCTTGTACCTCCAGACTAGTGGTATCCATTTGATCTGATGACCTCCTGAAGACTAGGCCTGTCTCGATAGACAGCAGCTTTGCTGTTCTGAGTCGGCAGAAATAGTTAGGCCGCCCGCAGTCATTGGCTTCAGGCTGGCACCATTCTGCTGTTTGCCGGCTGTCCGTTGGTTATTGGTGAGCATCAGATTCTTGGCCGATGCCATTCAGCGGTTTGTTGGCTGTCCACTTGTTATCGGCCATTCGGAGCAGAAGTGACCGCGGCCATCATCTAGCCATCGATGCTTATCGATGGTGTTGGTGTTTGTTTGCTGGCCATCCGACAAGATTGGCTCTGGCATCTGAGACGAATGATAGCCGATGACGTCTAATCAGAGAAATGGTGGGTGATTGTACATGACCCAGCTGTGAACTTGATAGGTGTAACACTACACCATCTCTTATCGAGTTTGTCTCTGAACTAACATACTCCATACTAATCTGCTCTTCATTGCCTTTGGCCAAACATGATCCAGTGAGATGAAGGAAATCATTCAAAATCCTCGACATAGTAAATCCGTACAGACTTTTTCGCTTCGACCACTTACTATGAGATATGCAAGCACAATCAACCAATCTGTTTGTTTATGTCCAGTAGAGATATATGGCAGCAATCAGACTCAATCAATCGGGTTGTGTCCACCTAAAACACTTTGCTTTCCTTTTCTATCTTTGATTTGGATAATCTTGACCCCATGTACCCAAAACCAAAACCATCTTCCCTCTTAATCTGGAAAATCATGACCCCTTGTGCCCATAAAAACCATATTCATCGTCCCGTGTCTTGCTAGCCATTATGAACCGTTCAGGGGGAAAAGGTACTCACTCATACATTCATTAAATTTTGTGGTCATTTGCGGCCTGAGGATTCCGTCTGTGATTCTCCTTCAACAATCTCTTGTCATCGAAGTTCTCATAAGGTTTCTGAGTCCAATCTGCGTCTTCCAGATACCCCTTTCACTTGACCAGATAGATAACTCATTTCCGTGCCTTGCTATACTGGCTGCGCATGACGTTTTCGACTTCGTAACCTGTTTCATACTCATAACCATCCATGCCATAACTAAGCTCATTTGCTTTGTGATTGAGCTCAGGCGTAGGTCTCATTGGGTTGGTGGCGAGTCGATAAGGTTCAATAAGAGATACATGGAAGGCATTGTGAATATGCCATCGCTTTGGTAACTCAAACCTGATTGCGGTGGGTGTGAGTACCTTCGAGAATTTCAAGGGTCCATCAAGCATCACATCTAGCTTCCTAGATGGTCTTCGAGTTTGGAGGTTGTTCCCATTTATCATAACTCAATCACCAACTGAATACTTTGGATATTCCTTAGCACACCTATCCTGGTATTTCCCCATTTTCTCCCATATCTGTTCTAAGCATTTATGGCAGAGAACATGCACGCTGGTCATCAAGTGAACGTTGTCCCTAGATGCCGGATCTTTGCGTCGGCTTCGATGGGCCAATTCGTTCGAAGATATAATCCAAAGTTTGCAAAGCATGGTGACATTCCCATAGTGGTGGTGAGAGAGTTATCATTGGCATACTCTGCCATTGGTAACATCTCAGACCAATTGTCCTGTTTATAATTACAGTAATTGCACAGATAGCATTCCAGAGTATGGTCGACTGTTTCTGTTTGCCTTTCAATTTGAAGGCGGAATGGCGAAGACATTTTTAATCCAATATCAAGCGCTTCCACCAACAAGGAGCAAAACGAGGAGGTGAACCTAGAGTCCTAATCTGACACTATATTCGTTGGTCAACCATGGAATCTCCATACTTCATTCAAGAAGATTTTGACCAGGTCTGTAGCTCTTATCTCTCCATCTTGAAATGGAATGAAGTGAGCCATTGTCGGAAATCAGTCAACAATTACCCATACCAAAAAGCATGTGTCTGATACTGGTAATGCACTGATAATGTGTATGGCAATCGAATCACATGAATGGCATGCAAATTCGAGCGGTTGAAGAAGTCTGCAGCAAGCGTGGTGAGCTGCTGTATTCCTTTGTTACTCAGGGCATGAGCAGACAAAATCTTCAATGAATTTGTTCATTTCAGGCCAAAAGAAATTTCGTCTGACCAGCTCGATTGTTTTATCCTGCCCCATGTGTCCAGCAACCTGCGAATTTTGCTCCGCTTCCGATATCTGTTTCATCAACTGCACATCGTCCGGAATCCACAGCCAGCCGTGAAAATAAATGGCTTCATCTTCGAATGTGATAGCTGAGCTTGGATTTCTTTCCATAGCTTGGACGTACTCATCTTACCATGCCACCATCTTATATGCAGCGCTGACCACTGCTTCTAACAACCATGAGTTGGACTTGACTACTGTGATTGCTCTCAACTTTGCAGAAGAAATTGCAATTCATTCGCCTCGTAACCTCATTGCTGTTACCTACACTGTTTCTCCTTCAGAAGTTACCAACTGATATGGTCTCCGAACGTGGTAGATAGACTGGTATTTATGTTCTTCCGCACTATCTCCCCCTTTTTCAGGGAGGTACTCCAAAAGCCCAGATAATGCATCCGGTTTTCGATTTGTACTACAGGGTCGGTAGAATATTTCTAAATCATATTCTGTCAACTCTTGAGCCTAGCAGGCTCGTCTCGAATTCGAGAGCTTTGTAGTGGTAAAGTATTCGAGATTCTTGTGATCGGTGATGACACTGATTGGATGTGTTGCGCCATGGAGATATCGTCCCCATTTTTTGAACACCGATACCATGGCAAACATCTCTTTGTCATGGATGTCATAGTTGATCCCGAATTTATCCATCTTTGCATCGTGGTAGGCTATAGGGTGCAATCGTCCATCCATGACTTGGGGGAGTTCTGCACCAATTGCCAAGTCGCTTGCGTCAGTCACAATCACAATAAGCCAAACAGGCTTGAAATGTCGTAATATGGAAGCCACAGTAACATGCTTCTTTAGTATATTAAAGGCTCTTTGATTTCGCATGTTTGCATTCCTATCAAACTTTTGATTGAGTTTCTTGGTTAACTCTGTTAAGAGATGGCATATCTTTGATAATCCTTCAACGCAACGTCAGTTGAAGTTGGTGAATCCGTGGAAAGACGGGATATCCATGACAGACTCCGGACTCTCCCATTGAAGAATAGTATCCATTGTAGTATCGGACATGCTGACACCTACTCCCGATATCATACATCCGAGGAACTCAACTTACTTCTTAGGCCACTTGCACTCCTCGGGTGCAATAGCCAAGTTGTTTTCCTGTAATCAACAAAGAACTTCTATAGTCAATCATTCATGCTCTGCTTCGCTTTCTGTATAGATGAGGATATCATCTATATGAACTCCTACTCCATGATGGATTAGATCTCACAGAATCTCGTTCATCATATCTTGGACTGTAGCTGGCGTGTTTGCCAATCTGAAGGGCATGACCATGAATTCCTAATGTGCATATCTCATACAAAACACTGTTTTCAATTCATCTTGAGGTTCAATTCATATGAGGTTGTACCCTGACTTCAAATCAATGTTGGTGAAAATCCTCAATCCAGCAACCCTGTCCCTGAGTGCATTCATAAGTGGCAATGGATATCGGTTAATAATTGTCACATAATTTGGACCTGTGTAATCCACGCACAATTGTAAGCCTCTTCCGTGTGGGTTTGGAACGAAGAGTATGGGTGCACCTGCAGGTAACTTGCTAGGATGGATCTGTCCAGAATCAAGCATTTCCTTCGGATATCCCTTATGGACCGAAAGCTCCTTTTCTGACAGAGCATAGATGGGACCCCACTGAGGTTGTTCCCCATCTTTCAACTCAATGGCATGATCATAGGATCAATGGGACGGAAGAGTATTGGCAGTTTTTCTGTTTTATAATGTTGTGAAGTCTCTGTATTGCCATAGATTTTGCTCTATCCAATTGATCTCTATATCATGTGCTACATTGACATGCATTGAACTATTAACCCCGATGCATTGCGGGTCTGTTCCAAACTCCAGAATGGAATCCTCTTATTAGATTGAGAACGAAGAAAATACCGCCTTTGTGCAAAGTGGTTGGCAGTGTTTCGATGTAAACTGGAGTTTATCATTTTTTTCAGTAACTCCACTGAGTGCTCCAAGCTTGAAGATCCACCTGTAAGGTAACATGATATCAGACAAATCCTCCATTGGACCAATTTAGAAGGTTTCTTTGATATAATGGGATTCATACCGCAGAGTGATGGGGAAGATGTACTGCCATCCCGCTCCTTCTACTCTTTCCCCATTAAAGTTTTTAACTATCTTGGGTTCTGTTCAAGTTACTAATGGAACACCATGTGACTCGGCCCGCTGCTTCAACATCATACGTGTATCACACCCAGTATCCAAGGGAACCCTTACAGGGAAAGTCTTCTTGTCTCAAAAGCTGACAAACATGTGTATTGTGGGTCTTGAACCGGTTTTCAGTTCAGGTGGGGATTGTTTGGACGTCTAGGCCACAGGCTGAAGTGCACTGGCTGCAGCTTTGCGTTTTCGATCATGTCGGTTGACAATCAGGGTGAACTGCCATTCGCCACAGCTCTGGACACAACTGATTGTGGTAACTAGGATTGGTAAATTTGTAGGTGAATGAGGTTTGAATGAGTATGATCATACTCAATGGTATACGTTTTGTTACCAGTCACGCTGGGATGCTATATGACCAGCATATTTCGAGTATTTGAACTCATCCTCAGGCACCCGTGTTGAAACAGCAGAATTAAAAGTATATTGAATATCGAAAGCTATAATACCAATGACCGCATTGGTAAAAACCATAATGAAAACTGAAAAGAAACACAGATGACTATACTTATGTAACCCCAAAGAAATATGAATATCAATACCCATAAATAACAAAACCGGAGGTGTCTGTATGTCAAAACCCATAGGAACAACCGCAATCCCATAGAACAAATAGAAAACAAAAGAAACTCATTTCATCCGTCAATCTCTATACTGTCGGAGTCAACCTCTTAGTGTACTCAAGAGCTTGAGGGTGCTGCCAGTTTCATAATTAAGTCAGCCCGACTCTAGGGCTTGACCTTCGATGAAGATGGGGTCACTTCCGGCATCGAAGTTTCCCTCTTAGGCTTCTTGTTAGGGGTTTCCCCTTAGCATGCGTATGAAGTACATCAGGCTTAGTCTCCTAGGCTTGCCGCTATTCAAAGATGAATCAGCGGTTAAGATCACACCCCTGAGGATGTCTACTGATGATTAAGCAGACGGCTCAACATAGCCAGGTGAAATCCCGATAATAGTCTATGCTACAATACTACGTCTCAGCATAGGGAATAGCTACCCAGTGTGGAGACACTACGCACACTCGATCAGACAGTAATCATGGGGGTAAAAACCCATAGTACTGGCCAAGGCATGGGACACACCAACCATACTGCGGAAGCAATGTAACCGCCGAGCAGGGGTCTTCGGATCAGTTGTGCGTTACGGATCAGACCAGTGTTATCTCCAGTATCATGCTAATACTGGGACAAACCATACCCGTGCTTAGCCTCATGGATATGGTTGGACAAGCGATATTATCTTAGTATGCGGGACTTTGCTATCTCTAGAGCTAGAATAAGCAAAGGAGATAAGCTAACTGTGCCCCGGTAGTTAACTCTACCTAAAAGATAAGTGCTTGGATCTAGACTGTCGAAACCCAGCTCTGCCGCGTTTGTAACGCGATAACTGACAGAGGGCACCCCCTTCGGGGAACTCGGATAAGACCCGATGACATTAGGTACGTGGCAATGTATGGGTTGGCAGCTCATTAAATCATTGATCACTATTCCACTCAATACAAGGAAAGATTACTAATACGAAATAATGGTCCGATATGTGCGTCAGCAACGTCATCATACGCAGGATAACCTTTGGGATTCCTGGAGGGAGCTTACGCAACCTCACATTGTCAAACGGAACTCTCCACAGCTAACTACCGAGATCGGCTCTGAAGCAATGATCGGATGTTATGTGAACACCCACTACAGTGGACTGAGTGTGATTGAGATAGTACTATACACACACATCATAGATTACAGAGAAGTACCGTCACCCCTTAGCAGGATGGTTTGATGCGGAAATACTCACCTATAAAAGACCACCTTAAACTCACAACTTTAAACACAACGATTCAAGCAACAGTCGAACAAACCACAGTCAGAACACAACAGTGGAAAAACCACCTGAAATATTATTAAGTTATTACCTTAAAAATATTCACCAAAACTTTATGTCTATTACAGACGACCAAAAGATTCTCTCTGCTCGCATCTTGCACGCACAAGCCAACACTCGAGCCAAATACGAACACCTCGCACGATACCTTGTTCGTCATAACCTTTGGACAGAATACTCCCATTATTTCCAGACTGGTGAACTTCCTTCCCAAGTCACTTTTGACGACTCATCGGAAGATTACCTCCAAGACAGTTACGACGTTTAAACACAGGGCTATACTGCAATAGATGCCTGTATTTATACATACAGTACAACAACGAAAACGCATCACGTTTGAATTTCACATCTTTAGTTTTATTATTGTTATCAAGATACGCTTTTACCACAAGTCGGTACAACAATATCGATAAAGCTAAGTCACATCTAGCTGCAGTATCCCCCTAACAGTATAATATTTCGGACGTTATCCGAAATACGTTCATGAACTGTGTACTGTGCGAAGAAAAAGCTTGCTGTGCGGCAAAAATATTCGACATAACAGGAAACAACAAAAACATACCTTGTTGCCCACAACACTGTCCAAAATATTGCAACAATCAGTGTTTACGTTGCCGTCACGTCCAACGAATAGCTCTTTACGCGCTAGCCAGAGCAAGCGTCACAACATCCTCGAATACTCAAAATGTCGACACCCAGGTGCAGACTCACCTTTGGAGCGGACCGGTTAGCACCAGTGTCCACAGCAATCTCCAAACCAACCTCGACAGCACCCAAACCTCTACCAGAATGGGTCAAGAAACTACAGGAGCACTATCAACAATCACGACAGAAGTACCAACAGATAGTGCAGGACGAGGACACCGAAATGATCGACAGCGTACAAGCACGAGTATCACAACTCGATCAAGAAATGCAGAATCTAATCGAATTCTTCATCAGCGAGAGAGTAGTGATAGAAGTCGAATTCGACGATGTTCGAAATGACTGCGAAATCTTCGCTCAGCAGGTAGAAACCAACAGAGCCCTGGGAGTTCAAGTACTGGAAGGACACGAACAGCAAATCAGGATACTTGAATGTGTATTAAAAGAAACAAGAACTGGAATCGATGTCATCCAGGACAAATCACAGCAAATCATTGCTGGAGCAACAGACGAGTTCAGAAGACTCGAAAGAAGAATAGAAGGTTGCGAAAAAGAGCAAGCCCAACTAAGGGTTAAGCAAGCCTCGCTATCAGTATCCTACACCGCAATACATAAAAGAATAACAGACCTGGAAGCCCATACAAAGAAGAATGTACCCGACTACCACGATTTACGAAAAATCGCGGACAGAATTGAAGAGGTTGCAGAGCAAACTACAGGCTTAACTGAAGCGGTGGAAAGAGCAAAGGTGTCTAATACAACACCAGGAAGACGAGGAAGAACCGAACAAGTTCAGGAATGGAGACACAGAACGGAGGAAAAAAACAGAAGCATTTCTCCAATAACTGATTCTGATATAGCCCCAAGACCTGGCCTTCGGGGAGGATCGGGTACCAATGCCGGAATGCCTGATCCTGAACCAGAATCAGGACCTGAACCTGAACCAGGACCAAGCGGAAACAGAGGAACAGGAGGAGATCCGCCACCACCTCCGTCTCCACCAGGACCATCTGAACGACCTAGATCTAGAAGGACCAGATCACCAACCAGACGGTCTAGAACAAGAAGGTCCAGATCACGGTCCAGAACAAGGAATAATAACAGACCAAGGGATTCAAGAATTAAAATAACAGATCCACCCAAGTTTGCAGGAAAAAGTTCCAAGGATTTCGACACCTGGTGGATTTGTATGGAAACATACATCGCAGACCAACCCTACCTATTCCCTAGGCCAGGAATAAAAATTCAATACTGCAGAGGACGCCTAGAGGGACATGCTCTAGCGTGGCATATGCAATGGGAAACAGAAGCGTCCACCGGAAAAGACGAAAGAAGTTGGATAGATTACCGAGCTGCAATACACGCAAGATTTCATAATCAATTTTAACAGGACGCAGCGTACAAGTCAATCATGGAAGTTCGATATGAGGGAAACATCCAAGATATGATTACGGAATATGACACCCTGAACGTGAAAGCCGGAATAACTGGCGTGGCCTACCGAACCATGCTGATGTCACAACTTCCAGCACAAGTATTTAAACAACTGTCAACAGTTAATCCAGCAGACAAAACAGACGCAGAATTGAGGGAAATCATCCTCAATGCTGGAAAGAATGTGGAAATATGGCAAGCCACGGCAAAAAACTTCGGAATAATTAAAAAGACGCCCAAAGCGTCAGGACGAATCTCGGAAACAGGGTCAGTTCAAAAAACACCTTTTAGAAGAAACTCTCGTTTTAAGAAACAAACGACATACACACCAGCAAATCAAAAAGGATCAGTACCTCGAGCATTCAAAAGCGCAGATGGAAAAAACCTATGCACAAATGATTCAAGGAGTCCCACCGGAAGAAGAAAAAGGAAGGAGGGCGGCCAAGGAATGCATACGGTGTGCATGGCCTTCGGGGCGAAAAGGAGCACACTGAACAATGAAGTGCTTCCAAGCATTAAAAGTCACCAGTGGAACGGCGGACTTTCCCAAAGGCTATCAAAAATTCAAAGTAGGAGGTTTTGACCAATTGGAAGATGCACCAATTGACGATTACGAAATTGAGAGTGATAAAGAAAAAGAAGGGCAAGTACAAACATCTGAGGGAGACGAGATAACAGAGGATAGCAGTGAGGATATTGCGGATGATTGGTGGAACCAAACTGAAGACATCTCGGAGTAAGGAGATGATAGAACGGTTTGTTAATTACGTGGAGAATATTGGCGATTAGGCGGGAGAAAGCCTTTATATAGATACCGGTCGCAACCTTGAGGATTCCGGAAGGGATGAAACCGCTGGACGGTAGTTGCGCAATAAGTAAGTATACCCCTCAAACTAACTAAAAAACAGAATTCAAGGACCTGCTACGGCCCAGTCATTGACGAAAGGATGACTACAAAACGCAAACAACCTCCCACAGAGGAAGAAAACTCAATCAAGCGACAAAATACATCAAACGACTTTGTATTTTATGAAGTCAAAAAACTACACAAATCCCACAAACACGCATAGGACAAAGACCAATCTATAAGTTTTTTATAGATTACGACAACAGAACTGGAAACAGCAAACAATTCCCAGTACGAGCAATGTTAGATCTAGGATCTACATCCTTCACAATATCACCGCAATGTGCAAGAGTGTTTAAAGTGCCAGTGGTTAAGAGGAAAAACTCAGTCAGAGCAAATGACTTTGGAGGAAACAAGGTAAAGCTACCGGGTATGTATACCATCCTGCTAGATTTAGCCTTCGGAAACCACCGATCACTCGAAACGTTCGAAGTAGCACCAATGCAAAAAGAATACGACGTATTAATACCAGCATGGTACCTGGAAAAACATAAAGCACAAGGAACATCATACGGTCATCTACATTTTACAGAGTGTGAAAGCAAATGTTACAATCATGGAAAGAAAAACCCAGACTGGAACATCACGTACGATGATCGAATAGTTTTTCGATGCGATGCGATAAATATCGGATCAGTCATATTCTGTAACAAACTCAATTAGCAGAGAAATTACCACCTCAATACCATAAATGGTTATTACTATTCGATCCTCAGGAGTCTGAGAAATTACCGAATCATGGCCCTCACGACCACGAAATCAACCTCAAAACATCGGATGATCAGGTTAAAGTTGGACCAATATACCAATTATCAAGAGAAGAAGAAAAACTACTGCGAGAATACATCCATAAAATGATAAGGGAAGGAAAAATTCAACCATCGCAGGGTCAAGCAGGAAGCTCGATTTTATTTGTACCAAAACCTAATGGTCGAGGATTACGTCTTTGTGTAGATTACAGGTGATTAAATGATCTTACGGTCAAAGACAAAACCGCACTACCTTTAATGGACGAACTACAAAATCGAATGAAAGGAGCTAAGTGGATTACAAAGTTGGATATGAAATCCGGATACCACCTGGTAAGAATGGCAAAGGGACACGAATGGAAAACAGCTTTCAGAACCAAGTTTGAATCCTACGAATATATGGTAATGCCGTTTGGGTTAACAAACGCACCTGCTACTTTTCAAAGATGGATGAACGCAATCCTACAACCTTTCCTAGGACACCACGATGATGTCCCAGTATGCTACATCGACGACGTTATGATAGCAATCAAAGAACTCGAGAAGAACACCATGAGTATGTAGGACAAATACTCCAGGTCCTTCAGAATAATGAGTTAGTGGTGGAAATCGACAAATACGAATTCGATAGACAAGAAGTTGAATTCCTGGGATTCCTAGTTAGTGGAAAAGAATTGAAAATGGCCCCAAGCAGAAGCGAAGTAATAACCAAATGGCCAATACCGAAAACACAAAAAGAGGTCCAAATCATTTTAGGATTATGGAATTTTTATCGAAGATTCATAAAAGGATACGCTGGATTCGTAGCACCAATCACAGATACGTTGAAAGGAGATGGAAAGAATTTCACATTCGCAGATCCACAAAAAGCGGCCTACTACAAAATATGCATATTGTTTGCAGCAGAAAATACCCCAATCCTTCGACATTACGAAGAAGATCCACCAGCGATAGTCGAGACTGACGCCTCAGACTTCGCCATGGGAGCACTTTTATCGCAGAAATTTGAAGACGGTAAAATGCACCCAGTCGCCTTTATCTCCAAGAAATTCTCACCTGCCGAAATCAACTATCAAATATACGACAAAGAAATGCTCGCTATAGTATATGCTTTCAAAACATGGCGATGCTACCTCCAAGGAGCAACACATACAACTATCGTCTTCTCTGACCATATGAATCTACAGTACTTTAAAGAAACCAATCAACTCAATCGAAGACAAGCCAGATGGGCAGAAGTATTACAAGAGTATAATTTCAAGATTGTGTACAGAAAAGGTTCAGCAAATGGAAAAGCAGACGCCTTATCAAGATGTCCGGAGTTCATCTCTAGAGAGAGAGGTACGCAAAGTACGGAAAAGAAAGCTTTATTAGGACCAGAACTTTGGATGAACATCGGAGCAATGGATATTGACGATGAGGAAATAGGAGAAATATCATTCGCCGGATTCTCAGTTAAAAAACTAACACCCGGAATGAAAGAGCGATGGACTACTGAAGTAAAAGAAGATGAAGAATATAAGGAGATATTGAGAAAAGTTAGCAACAAGGAGAAGAACGTTGACGAAAGATTTGGAATAGATACAGAAGAAATGTTGGTATGGAAAGGAAGGCTATACGCACCAAAGGGTTTTAGAAGAGAAGTACTCAAACGAGAACACGACTCCAAAGTGGCAGGACATTTCGCAAGAGAACGTACCATGGAACTTATCACCAGAAACTTCTACTGGCCCAAGTTAGAAGAAGAAGTCCGAGACTATTGCAACAAATGCGACTCGTGTCAAAGAACGAAAAGCCCCCGACATGCGAAACATGGATTACTACATCCATTGGAATTACCATCGTCACCGTGGTCATTCCTATCAGTCGACTTTATCACAGACCTACCAGAGTCAGATGGATGCAAAAATATCATGGTAGTAATTGATCGCTTCACGAAAATGGCTCACTTTATACCAACAGCCAATCGGGAATCGTCAGTAGTAGCCAAACTGTTCCTGGACCACTGTGTGGAAATATCACGGA